>JAHBCN010002421.1:0-91821 GCA_019359885.1 Listronotus oregonensis | reverse complement strand
ATAGTCTGAATTTGTCCCATTATTTTCGAGACTAGCAATAATTACTTCTAAAGGTAGGTTTTTCTTTTGCACTCCTCAACATGTAAACACTGCTGGACACGCTATGGTGGGAATCAAGAATTTTTAGATAGATGACAATTGGTACAAAGAACTTTCCTAGAAATGGTAATTTTACTTAAACCAAAATCTATGAAAAAGGAGTGATCCCCAAAATCTTAGCTCCATTTATAATTATATTCTCTCGTACCAAAAAAAACAAAATATTTCGTTAATTCAATAATAACATCTGAACTTTGCATTTTGTAGGTACATACATATTACATTCTAAATTTAAACCTTTGTAAATGGTATTTTTTTTTTAAAATACAATAATGTATCTGCAAACTCTTAATTTGAGCAGTGTATAAATAATTACCTTAATTGTGAGAGTGTATAAATAATTACCTCACCACGACAGATGGCTCTGTCAGTTATGCAAGATGGGGCCCTTGAGGTCCAAATCTTAAAAATGGAAAACCCAAAATTTTTTTTAAAATCATTATATCAAAATTTTACTTTTGTTCAACTGACGCGCTCATTGGTCTTTAAATTTTAAACCATACTTTTTTTTGAAATTTTTTAACTATAAATTCTTTTGCTTTTTATTATATTTCTTTCACTCCTAAAAGTCTTTTAGTAACACGGTGGCAACATCCACGTGCTAAAAACTAAGTTAAAGTCAATGTAGTTTAAAGGGAATGTGAATGAAGTTTTGTTCTTCATTCTATTAACCTTTTTTCATTTTTTAAACTAAATAGGGAAAGAACTTTGAAAAAGGGGGTTTTTTTGTTGGTTTCATAACAAAATCATTTTCTTTTTTTTTTAGTTGTCCTAGAGGGAAAAGTTTTTCCCGAAAGCTCGACTTTTTAATAAAGAGTTAATTACTTAAAGGGGCCTTTCAATTGACTGCTTTTCCACCTCTGGTTTCAGTTTTTTTTAACTATCAGTCCGACTCCCCTTTCCCCTTTTTTTATATATATATATATATATATATATATATATATATATATATATATATATATATATATATATTATATATATATATATATATATATATATATATATATATATATATATATATATATATATATATATATAAAAAAATAATATACTATTAGGTTAATCTTTTATTTTGGTTTACATTTCTTATTTTTATTTCATACCATTTTAATCCAATTATTTCCTTAACGGTTATTCATGCCGAATAAAGAACTATCATATAAGTTATTATGATGTAAACCCGAATTCATTTTAAAAAACTTGGAGAGCTGCCCTTTTTAATAACCAAGGTTTTAATTTTGTAGAATAAGAAAATTTAGTAATAATTTTTTTTCCCTAAAGAACTCTTATAGAATAATTAGAACTATGTGACGACAAAAATGCACAATATCATAATTATTTTGTAAGTTATTTTTAAAATCTTCAAAGTACACTTTTGCCCAAAATAGACGGGAGATAGGGGTTTTACATGAACTTGTGGGTTAAGTTTTCAGGTGGGAGAGGTTGGTTTAATATCGTGGGTAAAGCAAAAAAAAATTCTTTTTAGCACTTTAGACGATGAAGGACAAATTTATAACAAAAAATAAAAAAAATGTCTAATGACGAATCTTCTATTTTAAATCTTGAAAAAGAACAAAAAAAATCGTACGTCAACCATTCTTCCTTTAATAATACCATAGGAACCTTGATTTTAATAAAAATTTTTTTTAAAACCCAATAAAAAAAAACTTAAGGACGAACTAAAAGGAAAAAAAAGATATTCAATTTTATCTTTAAAAAAAACTAGATAACATATCACAATAAAAATGATGTTAAATCAGTTACAATTTGAAATCATGTCTTTAACAAACGCAATTTTAGTAGCAAAGGTATATTGCATCCGTAATTTTCACCTGTTAGGCCGTTAATGAACTTAGACAAATTTTGGAACCTTACCTCACGGTCTGGAATTCCCCCTCCGTCCTTCTAATGCTAACCTAATTTTAAATATTATCGAATTACAGGTATTTTTTGATCAGGGCCGTTTAATTTATATAATAAACTTCCTCTAATAAAACCAATCTGTTTTTTCTTTATAAAGTTTTTCCCTTCCCAAAACAAGTTGCATCAAATGAATTTTTTTTAAATTTACCCCTTCCCAAATTACATAGCATTAGACGAAACAAAAACAATTTTTACTTTTTAGAAAACGCTATAAGTAATTGTTTAAAAAAATTTAGAAATTAAAAAAATTAAACAACAAAAATCGCCTTACTTTGGTTATAATTGCGAAATTAAGTACTTCAGGTCACAAAAAAAATTCCCCAAAATTTGCGATAAACGTTTAAAATTCTGATGAGCAATTTTTTCAATTACAAAAAGAATACTTGGTTATTTGCAGTCCCACCCCAAAGCAACAATATCTTGTAGTAATATAGAAAAAACCGTCGATGTTATATTAAAAAAATTGGAGTGTCACTATAGGGGAAAAAATGTAAAGCGTATAGTCCGTTTTATGCTTGTGCCCCGGAACACAATGCAGTCAAAAATATTTAGTGAATTTATTCCGCCCTTTAACATTACAGACGAGTGTTGTGAAAAAAATTTGAAAAACCACCTAAATTTAAGGAAGTGCTTTTAAACGAACATTATAAAAAACTGTCAAAAAAAAAATCCCCGAAAAAAAAAAGTTAAATAGATGATATTGAGAAGTTAACAGACCAAATAAAAAAAAAAAAAAAAACAGAACACTATACCTTTTAGCGTCTGTAATCGCAAATATTACAATATTGCTATTATTATTTTATTTTATGTTGTTTAAAAAATTGTAAAAAAAAAATCTTGTTGGAATTTTCCAAATTTATGTATTAAAGAAACCAAAAGTGGAACCATCTCCCAGGGTAGATATGCTATTAGTTATAAAGAAATAGGGTTAAATGTAGAAAGCGACGATCAGTCTGAAGAAGAAAATGTCAGCTTAAATTTAGAAACAATAAATCCATTGGTTATTTTCCATCAGGCGTACAGAAAAAAATTAAGAAAAAATTTAATACTTTTCAAAATAATAATTAGGTGTAGTAATATTTATTTGTATATTAAATTATAAGTAGGTAAATTATTATTTGAAAGAATAAAAGAGATTTTATTTCTTTTAAATTTTAAAAAAACCTTTTAAGGGGGGGTGTTGTGATCAACCAAGATCAAATATAATATTTATTATAAAGTGAAATACATTATAAGACAAAATTTCCTTTTTAATAATTAATTTTTTTTATATTTTTTACGTATCAATAACACATTTTTATTAGTTACTTTCATTATTCAGAATTACCATTATTGTCAAAAAACCCCCCAAAATTTTATAATCATTATTTACTTTCCCCAAAAATTTTAAACCCTAATAAAAGTGTAGACATTTTAAAAAACGTAAAAGTAATTTAAATTATCCTTTGCATAATAAATGTTTTTTTAAATAACAACTATTCCCCTACTTTTAAAAAAAATTTGAACTAAAAAACCCCCAAAAGGTTTTTTTTGGGGGAACCTACTAATCAAATTATATTAAAATTGTAATTAGTTAAAAGGAAAAAAAAAAATGGGGGGTTTTAGTAATTAGTTAAATGGACTGATGGATACAGAAAAGTTCTTTTTTTATATGACGCCATTTTTTTTTTTTTTTTTTATATTTTTTTGATTGTACAGGAGATGTTGTTTGGACAAAAGAAATAAAGAATTTTATTATTATTAATTATTATTATTTTATTATTTATACTTGTCAAACACCCCAAATTAATATTTTAACACTTGATCCTTTTCAAATATTTACATACAAAGGGACAAAAATTTCAATCTTAAAAATGGTCCGCCCCTAGTGTTAGTGGTCAAAAAAACCCCCAATTGTAGAAAAATAGGTATCTAGCAGTATTTTTTAAGCATCAGTATCTTTAGGTTAGTCATACAATTAAGTTAGTCTTTAGTAAATCTTAGTATATTCAGTGACAGTTAATATTATAAAAAAAGAAACTAAATAAATAATTTAAATAAACCAAAAAGGAATTTAATTTAAAAATAGTTTGAAAAATAATAAAACAAAATTGTAAAACTAAGTGCTACAGCCATTGTAGCAACCAAATTTAATAATAATTTGTGTCATCGGTGACTACTGCATTCGGTGGCACACAACACTATGCATTTTTCAAAATCCGATTTGGCAACACTGCTTACTCCATCAACAACTTGACACTACTGGTGTGTTTGTTATCAAGTTTAGAGTAGGACAGAGTAGGTGAGTGAAGGAGTAAAAAGTGGAATTAAGTAAGTAAAAATAAGTTCCGATTTGATTTTTATACCAAACTCGTTCTAGCCTTTCTCCACAAATTAAAAATGGCTTTATGGTAATGATTATAAACAAACAACCGAGCAAACAACTTTAGGTCTTGTAGTTAACATGCATCTAACTTCACTACTTCAAGAGTTAGCGTAAAAACTAGTTTACACCAGAATTCATACCAAACACCTAGTCCTAAATTGCACTGATGATCAGTGTTGCCGTTTGTAGCGGAATTCCGCTATTTGTAGCGAAGTTTTTTCATGGTAGCGGTGGTAGCCCGAAATGGCCTGATTTGTAGCGGAATTTGCTAATTTCACAAGTTAATCTCAAACCGAGTCTCAGACATATTGATTTTCATTTTACCACTATTCCTTCTAAATCAAAATAATATTGTAAAATATATTCAGAAGGGTAGTCTATTCTGAACTCTAAATTGGTCTATTCAGAGCCTTGGTAAAATATAACAGCATGCGACATCTCCAAATTCATTGTCATACTACAAATCACATGCTTCTTAAAGTATGACAATTTTTCCATTTGTCCCTAGATGGCGCTTTCCTGCGTCCTTAATTAAGGCACTAGATAACTCAGCTGCGCTGCTTAAAAAATAACTTAAAAGTATGTTGTTGTATTAAAGAGAGAATGGTCTTATGGAAAAGTTATATTTTTTACAATTGACTTGCAGAGCTGCTTGTTTTATATTTTTTATTCCTATGCTAAAATGAATATTTTGTTCCTATGTTGCCTGTTGCCTTAGGTATAACTAACTATCAATAAAATAATTTAAGTTAGTATACTGTTATATATTTTACACATTAACCTTTTCTATTATGTACCTCATCAACATTTAGTTTATTTTATATACTTATTTTTTATAAAAAAAAAAACAATTTGATAAGCATAGCAGAAAATAGCAGAATTTTGTGTAACAAAAAGCGGAATTTCTAAAGCAAGCCGCGGCAAAACTGCAGACGATAACAAACGGTTTATTGACAAAAAAGTGTAAAATAGAGTACTCTATTTCTGGATAACAAACAGACCTTACAAATAGGTAGATAAATTGCACCAACCTGAATAGAGCTTATCTTTGAAATCACTTCAGCAGCGTCTGAAAAAAATATATTAATTAAAGTACCATCTTCTTTACGACAAATTCTACATATTCTGTTGAAGTGGGATAGTTCTAAATTATTTGCCATGTTTTCTGTATTTAAGACGATTGGAAAACCTAAAAAGTTTAAATTTTAGATATCCAGCAAACATGTGTAAATGTAGAGTAAAATATCTTGGATTGCAAGTTCTCAGATTGCCTAGGCACAAACACAGAATTAAAAAGAGTTAGAGAACAACTTTAAATAAAAACAGATCAAAAAGAGGAAAATAAAATATATACCTAATAAACCAATGAACTATTTTGCTCAAATGGGTGTATATAATGGGTCATCGCACAGGATATTATTCGTGCATTTTTGAGACCCGTCTATTAATAAGGGTACGTTCTCTTTTGACAGAAATATATAAATTACTATAGGTTTTTTTGTTATCCAGAAGTGTACACTATTTTACACTTTTTTGTGAATCAAAGGCCTGTTTGTTATCAAGTTTAGAGTAGGAAAGTGTCAAGGGTAATAAACCTAACAAGGAGTGCTCGATCCCATTTAAGCCCATATAGTTTGTCCAAGCTAACATTTTTAGGTTGGCAATGCGAATATTCCTACATATTAGTAAATTTTGTTTTTCAGATTTAAATTGGCTGATATAAGAATTTTAGTCAGGCCCGTACTGAGGGAAAGGGGGTTTCAAATTTTTAAAATCTTAAAAAATAGATTACAATAACTAAATTCATCAGTATTTTATTCTTCTGTTCATATTTGCACAAATTGGAAAGTTTTTTATGTTTCCATAATATTTTATTAAAATTTTTTCATTTTTCCCTATCTAGTAGATTCAAGGGTGATAAACCCACAAGGAGTGTTTTTTCCATTTAAGCCCATATAAACCAATTTAAATGTCAATTGGTATTTGTGACGTAATCTGTTTGCCTGTTTGTTTTGTTAAAGTAATATAAAGTCTTAATTTTTAAATATTATACATTACAGTTCTAATAGTAAGTACATATCCAAAATAGTTTTTAAAAGTTGAATATTTAACAAAAATTAATAAAATAAATCTGCCTTCTGGGCAAAATGGGCAAACGGGTGACGTCCAAACATAACCTATATCTGCGGACAAATAGTAAAAATCGAGCACTCCTTGTTAAATTTACTACCCTTGGTGCAGATTAATAGTTATTTATTAAGTGTTTGTTATTTAGAAATAGTTTACACTATTTTACACTTTTTGTACACACTTAGTCCGTAAATACACCCTCAATTAGAGCGCTTAGGTACGTAAAAAAATGTAAAATAGTGTACACTATTTCTGAATATCAAACAGACCCGTTATGTTTTGTTATATTTGCAGGCAAACTCTTTACAGTTGCATTGAAATATCCTGATAAAATATCTCACTATAAGGGATGGTTCGATATCCCTTATTATGCAAATTTACAATTTTGTAAAAATGCCTAAAGTCGATTTATTTCGTCTGATATAACTGCATTAGCTGCTTCCTATATTAAATTATAAAATAAATAAAACAAAACAGTAATAATCATTTATTTATTTAACACAATAAGATGCTTATATTTTATAAAAGAAATTTATCAAAAACGTTGGAAGGTCGTTTTAAGGGTTTGAAGTGGCAGGGGCCCAAAGGGGTTTTATGAAAAAAGCAAACATATGTAATGACGAAAGAAAATGTATGCAATATGCAAGCAGAATACTAGTCTGGACACTTTTAAGATAAGAGAGCAGACAAAATGGTTGGTTTGGCGTTTTAGCAGCTGGACTGTAAATGGTTGCTTGTGAGTTCAAGCATTTTGGCAGCTACTGTGGTCATTGATGTTATGTGTTTAAATGAAATAGTCATTTAATATTTAGCTTTTTATTAAAAGCAGTAAGGTAGTTTAATAAAGAAAAACTAAAAAGTAAAAAGAAGATAACTTGTAAATGATTTTTATTACCATTTACCTTATTAATTATACTAATAATGTGGGTCCCATAAAATAGGGAATGTCTTATTATTTTTAAATATATACCATTTCAATAGCATTGAATTTACAATGATATGGATGCAAGCGCAGCACTTGATAACCACCCTCCTGAATAAGAGCATCGACAACATAAGATTTGGAAGACTTTGGTAGGCGCTGAATCAAGCACCACAAAATCTATTTTGTCGCCGATTTTGTAAAAGAAATATTTTGGTTTTTTAACCATTCAACCATATTTTCTTTCTTCCCGCCACTATATGGCCAGTTTTCTAACAACCTACTATGGTAGCTGGCATTACCTAAAATGACTAATGAAGGCCTTTTCAAATTAGGTAGTAGATCATCTCTAACCCACTTCTCAAAATTTTTAGCTTTCATCTCGCCATGGTAATCTCCTGTTTTTGTTTTCGATTTAAAACTTCTAGTGGCACTATCAACAAATCCTTTTTTTTGAACCAGCATGTAGAATAATGTATCTAAGGAAAATATAAGTATTTCATTAGTTTTTAATTAAATATACTTTAATGTTTCATAAGAATGGAGTAAGTGTGTTCTGTAGTTTAATGTTGTCTAAGAGCTACAGGTTTAATCATATGTCCTATGTATGAAAGAGACCCTAACTGAGGTATCTACCGAATCTGTCATATATGTGTATTTTTTCTCAGGGTACCCCTTATGCTTAAAGTCTAAGTGTTCAATACTACGAGTGTCTAGAGTGAAGTCGGATGTAAATAACTGATAAGATTTCATAGTCTCGAAACTCTAGAGATGAAGGTGCGGAAAAAGTGGGAAATGTAAAGTGGACAAGAAAGGGATGCATCTACGTAGACTTTTAATTTGCTCTTATTGGGATATACAAAAGAAAGAATTATGACAGCTAATGCTTCGGAGCAGAAGCTGTAAAAATATTCCTAAAAGAGAAACAGGTCTTCTATAGCTTGTCGGTGTGCAAGAGGAAGCTTTTTTGTGATAATTTATAAGGCAAAACAAAATTTTATTAGAGGATTGTTAAAGTGCTTTACCTTGTAATTTAAAAAAAAATGGGCCCTTCAATTTTTCCTTAAGTGTAGGAAAGTACATTTTTTTTTCTAGCGTATAATTAGTCATTAGAATGTTTTACCTTTCCACTAAAATATACATCGTCATCCTGCAAAGACCTGCGGAAAGAGCTGCTCAAGAAGATCCAGGTTTCATCGAGAAACACCCAAAGATTTTTATTTTTTCCTAAATCTTCATTTTCCATAAAACCTTTTGAAAATTTCCTTCTCATGCGTTGCACATTTGGTTTTTCCATTAAGCCTAATTTAAATTATAAATTTCATATTTTGCTTTTATATTGTCAGCAACTGCCACTATGCGATCCTAAAAAATACATTCATAAATATATTTAAATCTTAAAATTTTTGGGGCACATCTGAGGATGTATTTTTAGATTATGATACTCTTAAAACCAGTTATTTTCTTTTGCAAGATCACTATTCTGATAGCATCATTTTTCACAAAAATTTTTTATTAGGTTATATTTTCTTACCTCCGACTCATCACAGCTCTGAAGGGGGTTTTCCCGAAGCTTTTCCAAACTGGAAATACAGTAATCATTGTGATTTATACACTAAAAAATATCTATTCTAGTGGTTTTTTCTTAAACCAATAAAAATAAAAACTTAGTCCAAAATAAAATAAATTATTAAATATAAAAAAGTCAAATAGTCCACACAAAAAAAATAAAAACACTCAGAGTAATCTCTAATCTCACTAATTACTTTAAAACACGAAATAACACACCCAAACACAAAAAAATTAATTTAAAAAATTGAAATGCCGTTAATCCATTACTGGGTGATTTACGCCAATCAGCTGATTTTGACGTTGAATCTAGTAATTTTTGTTTTTGAACATGTAAGCCAATACAAAAATGTTAGCTTGGACAAACTATATAAACCAATTTAAATGTCAATTCGGTATTTGTGACGAAATTTCGTTTGCCTTTTTGTTTTGTTTACAAGAAATAAACTTAACTTTTTAAAAATATTATACATTACAGTTTTTAATAGTAAGTACATATCCAAAGTATTTTTTTAAAAAGTTGAATATTTAAAAAAAAATTAATAAAATAAATCTCCCTTTCTGGGCAAAATGGGCAAACGGTGACGTCCAAACATAACCTATATCTGCGGACAAATAGTAAAAATCGAGCACTCCTTGTTAAGTTTACTACCCTTGGGAAAGTGTAGGACTAAAAAGTGGAACTAAGTGTAAATAAGTTCCGTATTTGATTTTTATAACAAAGGCGTAGTAGACTTATTTCAGAAATTATAAACGTCATTATGGTTATGCTTATAAATAAACAACTTTAGGTCTTGTAGTTTAGCGAATGCCTGAGCAGTAAAGCCATCCGGGGGTATAGCAGCCCCCAATTTGCAAGTCAAGTCTTGTAGTAAAAGTGCATCTAACTTCACTACTTCGAAAGTTAGAATAATTAAGTTACACCAGAATCCATACCAAATATCTAGTCCAAAATTACACTAACTATAACAAACGGTTTATTGACAAAAAAGTTTAAAATAATGTACTCTATTTCTGAATAACATACAGACCTATACCGTTTGTTATCGTCAGTGTAATTTAAGACTAGGTGTTTGGTATGAATACTGGTGTAAGCTAGTTCTTTCTTAATTACTTTAACTCTTGAAGTAGTGAAGTAAGATGCATTTTTACAGTAAGACTTGAATTTGTTTGTTTATAAACATAACCATAAAGCCATTTTTTAATTTCTGACATAAGTCCAAAACGCGTTTGGTATAAAAATCAAATACGGAACATATTTAGACTTAGTTCCACTTTTTAGTAATTGGGAAAAAAGTTTTGCACTAGTGTGGAACTAGGGCTAATTTTGAAAACCATTTGTGAATGTACTGCAGGTTTCCGTCAAGGGTGGTAAACTTAGCAAGGAGTGCTCAATTTTTACTATTTGTCCGCAGACATCAAATCGCATTTAGCACATTTGGAACAAATTTTTAAGTGCTTTCGCTTACTTACTTTAATGAGTTTTCGGCGATATTCAAATCAAGGCTTTGGAAAACCCTTAATAAATATACATTCTCCCTATAGGATCTACTACGCGTATCACTGCGGCATACTCCATAACAACAACGTTTTTTAGCCCCTTTTCTTTATAGATACCATTATATATTTAAATTAAAATATTTGTATTATTGTCTTATTATGTATGTAAAATAATTTAAATTAAACTGTTTATGCCAACTTAATTATTATTACTATTGCTATTTTTCCTTATAAACATATGCACTGCTCATACATTTGTAAAATAAAGTGCTCGAAAAACATAGGTAATTCTCGAATCTAATAACTTATAATATGAGTTTCGTTTAAGTGCTGCTGCTTACTTACTTACAAATAGCTTTATTAATTATGTACATATTTACAATACTTCCTAAGACTACATGTGTACATACAATATATATTACAAAACATAAACATATTTATACATATACAATATTTATAGGTTACAGTCTCGAGTGCCTTCGCAGGCTTTGAGAATGGGCGACAACCGGGTGAGGGTTGGGGCTGGTGGAAACCCTAGGTAGTGGGGAAGTATTGGTTTCGGGATGGATAGCATTTTCCGATCAGCGATCTCACAAATGTTATTAGGCATTCGTTCTGCTAAAAGCTTAGGAAAATTTTATTAATTGAGTTCTATGCAAGGAAGTTTAAAGGTGTATGGAAGCCCAATACTGTAGAACAAAATTGTCCAGGCGTGCAGGGCAGCGGGAATCGGGGGATTGGCCCCGCGGAGTTTGCGCATTGAATAGTAGGTCAGAGCCGGACTTCCATAATTCTTTGTTACTATCTATAAAGTTGACATCATCAAATGTCAAATTCAAGCATTCACTTTTTTTTTTTATTTTTTACACCAAATTGTTGGTTATTAAACGATACTACCATAGAATATTTAAAATTATTGTGTAATATTGGATTTTATATCATCTGATATAATATGGAAAGAATAGATGGCGCCACTTTACAGCATTCTATTTAAATGGTCGATATTTTTGGGAGTTTTGTATTTTTACCAAAAATCTTTGTAAATAAATAAAAAGACGATTTTTTAAAAATAAATTTCAAACATTGTATGATAGTTTCATGTACTTATCACCAATTTTGTGATAAAAGAAGGGCAAGATAGTTTTAATGAGTTTAATCTAATCCTAAGATTGTGGTTGTACATTAAAAAGTGAAAATTTTTATAACTGCTTTTAAGGCATATACTTTTCACTAATAACAAACATTCATGAGACAGAATAACAGTGGTTATAAATGTTTAGTAACCTTTGGTACCTAGGTATCCATTGTAACAGTAACCGTTAAATATTATGTGTCTACAGTATGTCGAGCTTAAAAATTGATAATGTAAGTTTAAGAAATCAAAAATCTAATTTCCTTTTAAACAAAATAAAGAAAAAGCAAAAAGGAACTTTAACATAAAATTGTACTTTCTTTTATTCAATTAGAGGGACCTGTATATATTAAAATTTGCCTGGTCTATCCAGTAATTAATAATTTTGATCCTTTAAAAGAATGTACTAAATTATTAAATGAAATAAAAGTACCTAAATGTAACCCTTATTTCTTTTTAATAATCCACAGAAATACACAAACATTGTGGAAATAATCTAAAAGATAGTTAAGATTGCCTTACTTTTCTCACTGCTATTTCCTATGAAATTCCTATTTCATTTTCTATAATTCATAATTGATATATTATTATTTATTCGGTTACCTAACGTTACGTCTCATAAGAAGCACCCAATTTAAATATAAGAAATACTTACCTAAAGTAAAAAATGCCGGGTATGTTACCCTTAGATTTGCAAGATAAAACCATACAACTTCTAGTCATTTTGTTACGATATTATAAGTAACAAACAATAAACACAAAATTATAGTCACAATTTAATAAATACTAATCACTAAAATAAGAAGGTTTTTATCAATCCAACAAAACTTCTGCAACCACAAAATATAATCACACAAAGCAAAACAATCAAAACTAATACGGCTCTCATAAAAGTATAATGTGTTGCCTAACTACACACTGATTTATCAGTGTGTAAGTAGGCAACACCTTAAATTATTTCGTGGAATTTCGTTATTGCGCAAAATCGGCTGGGCCAACTCTGACAGTTATTTTCATACTGGGCTGGACAAATGGGCCATAGCATTGGGCTTCCATACACCTTTAAACTTCCTTGGTTCTATTTAACATATTGTATTTAAAAAGAGTTGCTGGGAAAAGGACCCAAAAACCCAGCTTGTTTTACATCAGATACTATGTAACATTGTGTCAGGTACAACGTAGCAATAAACCAAGCTCGGTCTGTTTTGTTGTCGGTACTTCACTTTTATTTACATTTGTTCAGTGTTTGACTCATCATTCGCACTCTCATTCACTCTAATCACTCTTTTCATTCATTCCCATTCATTCTTATTAGGTCCGGTCAGTACTCCTGTTAGTAAGTTTGTGTTTGTAGTCTACATCGCTGTTTAATATACATAATTATCTTGGTAGTAGAGAGGTAGTTTATGGTATAGTGGCTTATATATAATGTCCTCGTAATGTCTGAGCCGCATCAAGTCTTGCGTTAAAACAGACTTTTGCGGTTGTGTTTTATAAAATTCGTTTGCCAAAGAATAGATGAATTCATCTATTCTTGGCGGGTCCGTTAAGTCTGGTAGTACGTCTCAGGACGTTACGCAACGTAGTACCTTATTTTGGTATCGTTGTAGTCTAGTCATTTATGTGTTTCATATACTGCACCATACTGGTGCAGCATATGTGTTAGACGGTCTAATTATTTGCTTGTATATTGTCAATTTGTTTCTAGGGAATGGGTTAGATTTTGGAGATAGTAATGCTTAGAGGCCATGCATCGCTGCATAGCCTCTATGCAATAAAAGTGCTGCTGCAATGTTGGCATTTTTTACTACTACAATATAAGAATTTTTGTCTTCTAGTACGACTGTCAATTTATAAACTTGACGTTTCGTTTTCGTTGCTGTTGAGGTACTGTTGCTGCTGCCATTCGTAAAACATTTTATTTAGAAACTTGATGTTGGCGTTTCTAAAGGCGCGTTCTTAGAACTTGAACACATTGACAGCGACACCCTCTTCCGCCGTGCTATTGAACGGCAACGACATTATATGATCTGACGCCGCAATACCTGTGCGGTAGGACACTTCACAGATTTTTATTTGAGGTTGTGTTTGGTGTCAACGAAAACTCATTCTCAAAACTACGTCTTGTTGCCAGCGACATATCAGAAAGTAATAGAAGAGATTTAAAAAAAAACGATAAACACATATAAATTACGAAACTTATTGACAATTTAAATATTAATTTAAATAATAATCTTTGGCCTTTTTATTGGGAGCGATAAATCCGTTACAAGGGAAAAATTTTAAGGTTTTATTTATATTACCTTGCATTTGTTTAAACAGTTAACGTTGCCAGACTGTTAGATATTTAAAAGCTAATATAATATTACACAAATTGCAAATATAATATAGATAATAAAAATTTAATAATAGTACCACCGAAATATAAAAAGAGTTGTTTAAAGATATCAATCCCCTTTTTAAAGGGTAAATATTGTTTTTCAATCGATTTATTAGGAGAACATATTTAATATTTTAATTTGTTTTTTGTTTAAGAGTACTCATCTTAAAATTTTCTAGAAAATGGGACCACTTCAGTCCAGGTCCCAGAATATTGCGAGCTGAGCCTGCTCAGCCCTATTCACCCCTATGAACTTGCAGATTGCCTGCAACAAAAAAGGAGAAAAACTACGTTTCGGTGACAAGTTGGCCACCGTTGTCAAGATGAATTTAAAAGACAAAATTAAACTAAATTTTAAGAAATTTTGCTTTAAAAACTTGGGAGATTCTGAGAGCTTTTTACTGATTATAACGTTTTTAATTTCATCTTGACAACGGTGCCCGACTTGCCCCCGAAACTTTGGTTAGTATATTTGATTTTTGGGTTTTGGGGGGGTTTGAGCAGGCTCAACTCGCTATATCCCGGGACTTGGACCGAAGTGGTTCCATTTTCTAGAAAATTTCAAGGCGAGTAATACCAAAGAAAAAACATCACAACACGACTCCGCACACAAAACTATAGAACATGTTTACAATTCAGATATTTAATATTCTTATATTAGTTATCTCTTATAAAAAACAATCTGACAACAAAGTAGAAATGGTAAAAGTGATTTAGCATAACGTTTGGTTAATGTTTTTGTTCCAGAACTTATTAAATTGCGCTCGGTGTATTTTCACTATTACGTAAACTTTTTAATTACTAACCATGTTAAAATATGTGTGAATTCTTGTATCAAAATGGTTTAGAAAAGATTAATAATTTGCATTGAACAAAAAACATGATTGTTAACTTAAGCTAGAGTACTTGGTTCGGACTAAAGAAATACAAATTGTTTAAAAAAATTGAAAACCCTTAACGTCAATTTTGACATATTTTTCGCCAGTGTATCGCGTTTTGAATTGACCAATGAAGAATATTTTTGTTCTTTTGTTTTTGCTTATGTCAAGACAAAATAAAGGTTTTAATAAGATTCCAAAGGCCTTTTCTTTATTAAAAAAGAACAAAAATCCGCCCACAAGCACATTTGAGTGTTTGAAGGTAAAAAAATGACTAAGCAGGTATAACCGATTTCGGTTAGAGCTCTTTTCTTGTTGTCACTGTGTTTCACGTTTGAGTAAAAAAACAGGGGCTTTGAGGATAAACCCTTTAACGTCGAAAACACTCTTGTCACATTTTTAGATTGCAGGATGAATCTTCCTTTGGCCTTCGGGAGTAAACGTCTTTTGTTTCGCGCAGACAGAGATTGTTATACTATGTAGTTAACAAAACACTTGGTTCACGGAACGAAAAGTAAAATGAAAGTCCAGCGTTTGGTGATTAGATTACATTCTTGGTCATTTCTCTTTTCTCTAAGCCCTCCGGATTATTACTAGTGCCCTGTTGATGACGTCACCTGCAAGGGGAACTGCCTGCTCTACCAAGCGTCAAACCAAACTCAGTTTTGAGGCGCTTTCTGGCGATGCAAAAAATTTAAAACCTGGTTTGAACCATTTTCATATGAGACGACATCACTTAAGGTCGTAAGAAATCGACTGGTTTAAAACTGACAAGATTTTTGTTTACTGTTTTATCCAATAACCGCACTATTACGCATGCGCCGGTTTGAAATTAGAATCGATTAGGTTTCAAAACAATTTGAACCAGTTTCGATGTGACGTCACTATTGCAACGCCAGAAAATGATTATTTAAAACTTTTTAAAACAGTTTCATCGCCAGAAAACGCCTTTGATCCCTCGTAAATGCTAGGGATTGTAAAGACCAGGATCACCATCTCTGTGTTATAAAAATGGCCCTCAAATTGCACTAAATTAACATGCCACTGGTGTTCCAGGGGACCGTTTTTAGACCAATAAAGTCGTTGTTTTAACTTTAACTTTAATTATATATATATATATATATATATATATATATATATATATATATATATATATATATATATATATATATATATATATATATATATATATATATATATATATATATATATATATATATATATATATATATATATATATATATATATATATATATATTGCGGTGAAGGTCATTGGTTTTCATTGGTTCACACTATACCCCCCGCTATACCAGCACCTTTTTATTTATAGAGAACTTGCCGGATCTCGATTATTATACTCTAGCGCTCATGGTGGCAAAATTTAGCCTTTATATTGTGAAACAAATTAAATTTTTATACCGATCGCTATAGTAATTATAAATTAATTATTAAAATAAAAATGTCAAACATTGTAATTATAAAGAGTGGGTTTCAAAAAAGAAATGCTTCGGATTTACGATCTGAGCTAAAGAAATAGTAAAATTAATATCGTAATAAATATACAGTGTGTACATAATGTATGAAACAAATTTATTAAACTTAAACAAAAAAAAATCCTTTAAAAGGTAAATAATAAATTAAAATTGCTTATTTTTTGACATAAAATATAATTATACAGGGTGACTCATGTAGTAGATATGACGTCATCGACGATTTTTTTAAATGGGGACCCCAATATTTTATTGCAGATTTATAATCCTTTAAGGTGCTCGCCCATTAGAGCGACGCGGCGCGGCACGATGCGATGCGTCTCCTACATGTAAAGTATCCCGCCTGATGCATTTTATCGCGTCGCGTAGCTCAGATGGGCGGGCTTCAATTTGATTACATGTAAAGTATGCCTGATGCATTTAATCGCGTCGCGCTAGTGGGCGAGAACCTTAAGAAGAGCTATTTTAAAAAAAAATAAAACACTTAAGGTTTAAGAAGGTAGTTTCGTGGTTACAGGGCGGTAAATATTGTATACATATTGTATAGAACAAATTCATTATTTGGCAAAGCAAAAAAAAACATTGAAAATTCCCTTGAACACGTAAGTAATCATTTGTATATGGATTTTTTTACATAAAATAAAAATATCCCTGCCTCCTGTCGTAGATATGATGTCATCGGCGATTTTTTTTAATTCAAACCCTCATATTCTATTGCAGATTTATAACCCTCAAGAAGAGCTAATTTTAAAAATAAAAAATTACTGTGATTTCTTTATTTTGTGTAAGTGGGTACCAGCAATACTTTAAAACGCTTTTTAATATCTAACTTGTAACTATGGATGTTATGCCGATAAAATAATATGTTTTGTCAAGTGTTTAAGTAATTAATCAATTACTTATACATTTATCTACTTCGCAAAAGATAGAAGTTATTATGTACACAATACTTTAACACCCTGTAATAACGAAATTTCCACCTAAAACCATAAGTATTTCATGTTTTATAAATCGGCTCTTTTTGAAATTTTTTTTTGCTTATGCAAATAGTGAATTTGTTCCTTACATTATGTACACACAGTATATTTATTGTAAACGCATGTACACTTACTTAATACGACTCACTGCTTTTATCCACTTTTATCGACGTTTTATTAAATAAGGTTTTAATGGAAACGAAAAAAATTTATATTTAACTCAGTTTTACTGTATTTTATGACACAACACAACAACCGGTGTTACCAAATCTTGGCTTGTTTTTAACGTTTCTTCCACTTACAATCACTTAATTATAACTTTTTTAATATTCTTTATTGTTTAAATAAGTTGTTGTAATATATTTGTAAATAATTTGTAAAGATTACAAAAAAATTATTAATAAAAAATTTCATGATTCGTGAGTCAATCTTAAAATGCATTTTTATAAACAGTTCGTCAGCACGTACGAACTTACAAAACAAACGAGAGAAGCGCCACTAGTTCTTACGCAGGTTCTCTATTGCTATAGACTACCTAAGTCTGACGTCAGGTGAGGGGGGCGGGGCTTACCCAAGGGTGGTAAACTTAACAAGGAGTGCTCGATTTATACTATTTGTCCGCAGATAAGGTTATGTTTGTGACGTCACCGGATTGCCCAGAAGGAAGATTTATTTTATTTATTTTTGTTAAATATTTCAACTTTTAAAAACTAATTTGGAATTACACCTACTATTAGATCCGTATTGTATACCACTTGATAAAATTAAGACTTTATACTACTTGTAAACAAAACAATAGGGCAAATGGATTACGTCACAAATATCGAATTGACATTTAAATCGTCGTATATGGGCTTAAATGGGATCCAGCACTCCTTGTTAAGTTTACCACCCTTGGGGCTTGCCAACCTTTCCAAACAAAGCTATGATAACATATAATCCCCATAAGTAATTCTTAATTTCAGTTTATTTTATGTTCTAATCGCAAATAAGACTGTTAAGATAATTATTCAGGTGATTTGTGCACATCTTAGGAGTTTTAAAAGATAGCAAGCAGGTGATAAATTAAAAATATATATATTCTTTTAAAACTTTATTAAATCTTATACAAAACTATTTGTTTAAGGACACTTAACCAAATCAAAACGTTAGCACCCTTTACCCTTATTTCAAAGCAAAACCACGCCAAAAACCAAAAAGCCTTATAGGCTTTTACATGTTATTATCCGTTTGTTTGGAAATGTTGTTAAGCTCCGCCCCCAAGCGTGACGTCACGACTTAGGGAGCCCATTCTGGGCCACTTTTGAGCCAAACAGCCATAAGAGATGGTGCTCCTTATCTCTCTACTCTCTATGGTAAATGCTTCTCATATCTATGGCTCCTAATCGTTCTATGGGTTTTATGATAACATTTTGTGATGATAACTAACCATTATTTGTGCTTTCCCAAAAAATGTATCCGATTATGAAGAAAAAAATAAAATAGTCCGTTTGCTTTAGTGATTGTTCTTTAGTAATCTTTCGTTATATAACATAACAAATTTGTTGGGTTTGTTTTTGTGTACAAAATTTCAAATAATATGACTAACGAAAATTCTAAAATAGAAAAAATTATTGAAGAAATTAATTCAAAAAATGCCAAGAAGGTCGCTTTTATCATGGTTATACTACTTGCATTGTATCATGCTCTACTTTATGTAAAATATGGTAAGTAATTAGTGACTGTTGATTTATTATTAAGTATTGTTATTTTTTATTTAAAGTGATATACTGAATAAAATATTTGTTTTTTTAGGATTTTAAAACATATAACAACAAAATAATAAATAAAACTATATGAGTTCGGTACTCACATTGGTTAGTCATACCAGCCACTTTTCAGTTATGCGAGTATAATGGTTATCTATAAGTTGTTCGATTGAGAAAAACACTTGACCAAAAAATGTATTGCGTTGGTTTAAAAAGTTAGTAACCATACTTACAACGAGAAAAAACATATACTTACTAAGTGTGTTTCTCAATCGAGAATGAACAGATTATAATTTCTGTTAGTAACTGATAATTTTTAACGGTAATTGTCTCGAAAGTTGCCTCCTCTCCGATTTTGACCAAATTTGGTATACGGGGGTTTTTTGGGGTGCTGATTACGAATCTGAAAAATTTTTTTTCGGCAACGTTTCGTTTTCGAGATATTCATCATCAAAGTTGAAAATCAAACTAACCTTATTTACAATATTCCTCCTTCTTTTTGCACAGAATTCTTGATTTTTACACCAAACTGGTACACAATATTTCACAAACACCTTTTAGAAACTTGTCTTTATATTAATTTTACATTTTTTTCCCATTTAATTGCAAACCTCCACTGTCACATGCCGCAACGTGTAGGCAATAGTGATGTAAATTTCCGTATCCTTTTGATATTCGGATTATACGTATTCGGAATCAAGAGAGATTCGGATTCAATATGTGAATACGTATCCATAAGAAGTCCTTATAACATAGGCAACCGTAAATATAGAGCGCGGAGTTGCGCACAGCTGTTACCAGACGACGGCGGGCGAATAGAGGAAGGGATACGAATTCAAAGACAGTTGCAAGTAATCAACAGGGTTGGCGCAGCTGCTTCAAATTCCGCTTTATGTTACAAAAAATTTCTCTATTTTCGCTATGCCTATCAAAATGTTTGTTCTTTTAAAAAAAATATATAAAATAAACTAAACGGCGATGAGGTAAATAATAGGTTACGGTTAAAAATATATAACACTATACTTAATTTTATTATTTTATTAATAATTATAGCAAGGCAACATAGAAACAAATATTCGTTTCAACATAGGAACAAAGAATATAAAACAACAGCTCTGCAAGTCAAATGTAAAAAATATAACTTTCTGAGGTAACTTTTTATTTTCTTCCCTGCATTTTTAATTTATAAGTTTTTGAATTTTTTAAAATGGGTTACGTTAAACTCGAAAGGTAAACAATACTGTTTTTTGCTTGAAGGTCAAGTCTTATTAAAAGTAACGCGGATAAAGTTGATTCTATTTTTTTTTGTTTTATTATCTAGCATATAAAAGAAAGTTCGCGCAACATTTACGTTTCCGTGAGGGAGTGACGAAATTATTAGCGCTTATTTTTTCGCATTAAAAAATAAGTATTTATTTAAAAAAAAAAGTTTTTACGTATGCCCAAAGTGCTTTAATTAAGGGCAGCGCCATCCAGGGACAAATGGAAAAATCTTTATAAGACAGCTCGTAACGATTACGGATCCGATCGCATATTCGAGCCCGCGTCGATGCCGATCAACCGGCAGTTGGAAGAATTCATCCGCTCCCGTTTCGATACCGAATACGTATTCGAATTTACGGACTGATTCCGGAATATACGGATCCGTTTAATATTCGGATTCAACGAAAATTTGGATACGTATTCTTACATCACTAGTAGGCAACCATGTATACACTAGGCTTTTTGTAAACAAATGTCGCTGCTGCCTTTGAACTTGAGAGTTCGCAATTCAATGGAAAAAAGGTGTAAAATAAATAAAAATACAAGGTTTTAAAAGGTGCTTATAAAATATTGTGTGCCACTTTAGTGTAACAATCAAGAATTGTGTACAAAAAGAAGGGGGAATATAGTGAAAATTAGGTTAGTTTGATTTTTAACTTTGATGATGAATATCTCGTAAACGAAACGTTGCCGAAAAAAATTATTGCAGATTCGTAATCAGCGCCCCAAAAAACCCCCGTATACCAAATTTGGTTAAAATCGGAGAGGAGGCAACTTTCGAGACAATTACCTTTTTAACTTACCAGGCCACGGTCATCTGGAAAAAAATTAAATGCAACCTGAAATGAAAACCACTGCTAATTTTTCGATGGAATACTTATTGTTTAAGAAGTTATTCATGAATAAAATCAAAATCGAGATCAAAATGTTTAATTGATAAGTTAAAAAAATCTTGATTTTATATAATTTATGTGTAATTCCATATAATTTTTTTTTTAAAATTAAATAACCGATTTCATTTTCTTTAGAACATTATTAAAGTAGTGATATATCTCTATACAAAAGACAAAAAATGAAAAATGCATGTTGATTTAAGTGGCACAAAGCATTTATTTAATGCAAACATTTTATTTCATAACTGATAAAACAGGTCTATTATACACTTCATACAAATTGGATTTTTAATAATATTTAGATCAATCTGTTGGATATTTCTTTACTTGAAGCAAAAATAATTCCCAGGGAGAGCATATATTTACTTCCAACCGCTTTTAACGAAAGTTTTTAACAGTTTAACAATTTGTAGTTTTTTATTTATACGTGTGTAGTTTGGCTATTGTTTTTTGCGCTTTTTTGTTGGTTTATAAGTACTTTTAATTGGTGTCTTTAGTGCCATCTGGTGCGCAAAAAAAAGGTGTTCAAATCTTTTTGAAATATTTTTGGTGCAGTAATTATTATGCTAAAAAACATCAAAATAATAAAAAGACTTAACACACTTTTGTTTATGAAATGATATAGTTACCTTTATCAGTGTGGGAAGATAAGGATCTTTGTTTGTGGAAACTACCTGTTTTTATGCAGATTTAATGAAATATCATTCATTCATTTAAAACATAAGTTGAAACCAGGACTGGACTTAAATTTTATTTGTATTTGATTTTATTTTACTATTAAATTGTTGCACATTATGACTGACACAGATACACTTTTTAAGTGCTGTCAATTATTGATATAAATCGCTGGTGCTCCTAAAATAAAAAAAGCGGTTCTTTTCGATTACTATAATAAAATAATAAATAACACCACCTAAAAATGTGTCTGGGTTTAATTTTTTGTCTGAACAAATACATTTTAAGTGTCAAATATTTATTTATTTCAATTTACATGTACTCTACAGAAATTAATATTTCCAAATGGTACAACAAAACCTATAAACTACAAAATACTATATGCCAGTTAATAAAATAAAATAAAATAACATATACATACAATTTAAAATTAAAAACAACCAGCTACAGCTCTCTTAAAACTAACTAAACTTACAGAAAATAATTCAGTCTCAATATAATTGTCATTATAATTTTTTAAAAGTCAATCAACAAAGCTGTTTAGTACGTAATTAGTTCGATGTCTATTTTCATAAAAAAGCTGCCTAGCTTGAGTAGCTCTAGTCGGAATATGGAAGTTAATAGATTTCACCAAAATATTACAATTAATCATGTTGTTCAACAATTTGTACAGGAACATCGCCATTGCATCCTGCCTGCGTTTTTTTAATGAATTTAACCCTACAGCTGGATTCTAGTTGAATAAGGCACGTCCTTATAAGAAAACCTATGCCTGTACAAGTGTACAATAAAAACTTTGCAAATTTATTTTGTACTTTTTCAATCCTTTATTGATGACTTACATATGAAGGTGACCATATTACACTATTATAGTCCAAAAACGATCTGACTAAACTATTATACAAACAAGAAATTGCCCTAGTGTCGTAAATATGTCTACATGTTCTACAAACAAATCCTAACATCCGATATGATTTTAAAATAATACTATCAATGTGTTTATTAAAATTAAGCTCTCTATCAAAGATTACCCGTAGATCGTTTATATATGATACTGTTGTTAAAGCAGTATTGTTAATTTAGTATTCAAACGCTACAGAATTTTTACATCTAAAAAATCTCATTATTTTACATTTATTAATATTCAATGACCAAGAATTATCCCTACACCATTCAACAAGCCTATCCAAATCTTCCTGCATAGCTCTACAGTCATTTACACTTCGCACACGATGAAATATTTTTAAATCGTCAGCGTTAAAAACCATATATCATTTACATACATAAAAACGTTTCTGCCAGCACATAGTTTTGAGGCAGGTATATGTAAACTAATGTTACAATTATTTAATTAAAAAATTTGATATAAATAAATATGAGAAGTATTTTAAAGATTGATAATATTTAAAATAATTAATTACGTAAAAAAAGCATGGAGTAGAATCGAACCCGGAACCTCCGGGTTAGAAGTCTCGAACGCTACCGCCTCAGCCACATAGCGGTTCGACAACGGTATTACATGTTAAGTATATATGCTACACAAAAATAATTAAAAAGTTTCTTTGTGGGATTTTCTTAATAGTGCGTCTTAGTATTTTAAAATTATGATATACTAAGTACACTCTATCACCACAAAAAAAATGAGCCAAATCGCCGCGTCTCCTTTTAAAACAAAAATATTACTGATAAACTAAAACAAATGCGTATCGCTTATATAGCCGAGCGTTTTCTGCCAGTTATTACAAGTTTCGACAAAGCGGCATATTTGCAATACTACGCGGGCGAAATTTTCACCTTTATATTGCACGTGTATTGTTGTAATTTTGATATCAATAAAAAGGATATAGTTTTATTATTTAGTATTCTTGGGTTTAAAGGATGCTAAAACAAAAATTTTCTAAATAACATATAATTTTAAATTAACGTTTCGGCTCTCTAGTATGAAGCCTTCATCAGAACGTCTGCAAATACAAAGAGAAAAACACAATAGAGCTGTGACTAATTACAAAACTTAATATAGTTACCTTATTAGTAGAGATTTCCATGAGTATTCAGTGTTAAAATTCAACATAAACACACATTTTTAAAATGATCACTCAAACGATTATTGTATACATATATTACAAACATAGCGACACAAATTTAAAATTTCTTAATAAAAGGCATCAGCTGTTATGAGTACTATTTTTTTTTTTTTTTAATTTAAATTAAGGCATTTATTTCTTTGTAACAATTCACGATAGCGACATCTATGGTATATTAACAAAATATATGTTAATCCACTGCATCAAAATTACAGAGATTTTTTTAAAGTTTTTCTCATGGTAGAGTATCAATTTGATGGTATTGGTAACAGGTGGCAGCATTTAGATATTAAGTATTTTTGTTGAATAAAATTTTTCTTAAATATGTTATTTTTATTATTATTTAAATTTAATAGTTACGTAATATGCTAGAAATCAACTGAGTAGATTGTAGTATAATTTGCTTAAATTTTTTGTATCAGTTTTTGCATTTACTGTATTTTTTCGTTTTTGTATACATATAATTTCCTGAAATTCTCTTTTTTTTGGATTACTTTCAGTTTCAGAATTTTTGTGTTATTGAAGTCAAATGAATGGTTTTGTTCTTGTGTGTGATTTGTGAGGGCTGTTTTTTTTTTTTGTCATATTTGTGGGCATTAAGTCTGTTTTTCAGATACTGGCTAGTTTGCCCAATGTACACATTTTGGCAGTTTTTACAAGGGATCTCATAAATTATATTACTTTTTTTATTTTTGTCAATTTTGTCTTTTAGATTACTGAAATTTTGTTTAAGAAGATTGTGCCCCTTATGAGCCACTGTTATATTTTCTTTTTTGAATAGTTTTTGCAGGTTTTCAGATAATTTTGGTACGTATGGTAAAGAGAGATGAGTTGTTTTGGCACTATTTTTTTGAGGTTTTGGTGTACTATTATAAAATTGATGAATCCTTTTTTAAAAATAGAGTGTATAAGATGTTCTGGATAATTATTTGATCTTAAGGCATTTTTGGCTTTTTCGATTGCCTTTCTTCTAAAATTAGGATCACTCAATTTTATTGCCCTATCGGCAAGACCTATGATAACTGATTTTTTTTGAGATAAGGGGTGTTGGGAGTTAAAATTTAAATATCTTGCTGACCAGGTTTCTTTTGTGTACCATTCCGTTTCTATTTTTTTGTCTTTATTGTGTAACGTTAGATCAAGAAAGTTAAGTTTGTTGTGTTTTTCTACTTCCATGGTAAACTGCAATTTATTGTGGTAACTGTTAAACGTTTTGAGGAGGTTGTCTAATTTGTCTTGTGGAGCGGATGTTATACAGTCGTCAACATACCGCAAGAAAAATGGTAGGTGAAAGTCTAGTTTTGTATTTATGATTGTTTCCTCAAGATCTTCAAGGACTAGCTGTGCTACTACATTTGAGATAGAGGATCCCATAGCACATCCGTCGATTTGTTTGTAATACTTGCCATTATATAAGAAATAGGACGAATTTAATGTTTTTTCGACAGCTTCTAAGAAGTCTTCCAGGGGAATATCTGTGTGTAATTTTATTTGATCCCACTTCTTTTTTATAATGTCTTTGGCCAGGTTTATAGGGATATTTGTGTAAAGTGAAACCACATCTAAGGATATGAGTAAATGATTTTCTGGTAGACTCATTGATTTAATTTTTTCTTTAAAATGCCATGAGTCTTTTACATAATATTGATTTTGGTTTATTACATTATTAAGAATATTTTTAAGATATTTCGAAAGTTTTTCAAAAGGTGATTGTGTACATGATACGATTGATCTAAGTGGTATTCCGTTTTTATGTAGTTTGGGTAAACCGTATATTCTAGGTGGAATTGCGTTGTGGATCTTTAGGTTTTTAGCTGTAGCAGGTGATATATAGGTTTTATTTTCCCAGTGTGAGATTATGTCATTACTTGCTTTTTGGTATATATTAGTGGAGTCATTCTTAATGATTTTATACGTCGTGTTGTCTTGTAAAAGGTCATTCATTTTTTTTATCGTACTCAGTAGATTTCATTATTACTGTTTTGTTTGACTTATCTGGTCTTAAAATTTTTAAGCCTGGATTATTTTTTATAAATATTTTTGTTTTTTGTTAATTTGCGACATAAGGTAGTTTGCGTGGTATTTTTTTTTTTTGGTTTGGGTAGCTTTGTTTTTATGGTTAGTTATTAAATTGCAGCACCGTGATCGGATGTCGTCTTTTACACTAGATTGTAAATTTGTGATTGATACTTCAATATTGGTAATATGGTCAGGTATTGTTATTTTGGTGGGATTTTCGAAAGGCATTGCAAAATTTGGTCCTAAACTGAGAATTTCCGTGACACAATCTGGGATGGCAGTATCAGTCAAATTCTCAATCCAATCTTGTTTTTGCGCGTTATTGATAGGAATTTTTTGTTTTTTTATTAGCATGTCAAATTTGTTTGTGTTTTTTTCCCTGATAGTTTTAAAAAGTTTATGGAGCCACGATCCGGTAGATCATCAACAGTTTTTACTTTAGAATAGCGTACCACCCACTTCCTTACAAATGTTTTCGACTTCCTCATAGATTTAGCAGCCGCTAAGTGTGACATTTTCGGTCCTTTGGGATGCAAACACAAAAACACGGCTTCATAACGTCATGCGTAGACAGCACTCATGATGTAATGTAAGTCCTTTTCTCGCAAAGCATCTTAAAGGAAGGGTCTCCCCCACATCCTTATATTTGAAATAACTTTCTAACGGTTTTCAAGGACAAGTTTCGCTGAACACGGTCATGTCAAACAGACTGTATATTAAAAAAAAAAGAAAAAGTTGTTTGCATGGCAAAATAAAAGGAAACTACATAATAATTCCGCTATTTCAAGTCGTTTCTAAGTTACTACTTATCAAATTAAAACTCATGGCAATTATTGTTTTATGTTTACTTAAATCTTTAATTATTAATTATTATTAATCAGTTTTAAAAACTTTTAACATTTGCACTAAGACCTATTTAGAATCAATGGTTTTTTAGTAGTTTATTGCAGAATTACACGAATCTATTTTGGCTAGTCCCTAATTTATAATGGAAATTTTGTACAATTATCTTACTCTGTTTTAGGAACAAATTCATGTCAGTGGTTATTGTCAGATGGACGATATAAAGGTGACCAACAGTGGCAGCCGTATGGATGCATGCTCCATTTATATACAAAAATGTTGGTAATATTATCTTTCTTTTAATTTTGATCCTTTAAATTACACTTGTTTATAGCAATTTAGCATTTTAAAACAGATTAGAAATTAGTTTTTTTTTTGAGGTTTAAAAGATTGTAAAAATATGCTAAGAAAGATATTTTTAATAATCAATTCATATAAAAGTTTACCACCACAAACTAAACATTTACAAAAGAATTTACTACAAAGATTATATTGGTGCTAGTACCACTTGATAACTATAAATTTATATTCAATTAAAAATGTCTAAGATGTTATACAGGGCGTTAGTAAATAAGTGCAACAAACTTCAGAGGGTGATTCTGCATGAAAAAATAATGGGTTTGCTGTTTACACGTATGTCCGCAAATGCTTTGTTTTCCAAGATACGGGGTGTTAATTTTTTTTTTTTAACTGACGATTTATTTATTGCTTTCAAACGTCAAAATACGCAAATGACATTTGGTGAGTTTTAAGAGGTAGTTATTGCGCATTTTTTGACATGCAATTAAACATTTTATGTTAGTAAATAAGTGCAACAAACTTCAAGGGTGATTCTGCAAAATAATGGGTTTGCTGTTTACGTATGGCAAATGCTTTGTTTTAAGATAGGGTGTTAATTTTTTTTTTAACTGACTGATTTATTTATTGCTTTAAACGTCAAAATACGCAAATACATTTGGTATTTAAAGTAGTTATTATTTTATACATGCAATTAAACATTTATGTTCATCATTGAATATATATATATATTATATATATATATATATATATATATATATATATATATATATATATATATATATATATATATATATATATATATATATATATATATATATAATCAGACCATCTCAGAAGCAAAAGATCGTTTTAACAATCGAATAAAAGATAAAGATCTCTCTTGCTCAAATGGCAGTAAAGCTTTTTGGTCCTTTGCCAAAAATATTAGACAGAACTTTTGCACAAATTCTTTTCCACCCCTAATCTCTGAAGATGGAATTGTCTCTACCTCCAAAGGAAAAGCCGAACTATTTGCCAAACAATTTGCTGCCAATTCTACGCTTGATCCTCCTATTAATCTTCCTCTTCCAACAGTTGTCCCTGTTTCTCATAAAATGTCCGATATAATTTTTAAAGTCAAACAGATCAAGCGTATTCTTTCTTCTCTTAATACTAAAAAATCGTCTGGGCTGGATAGCATACCAGCAATCGTCTTAAAAAAATGTGCTCCGAAGCTTGCACCCATCTTAACTCGCCTCTTTCGAATCTCTTACGACACGGGCATTTTCCCGGAGAGTTCGAAAGCTGCACGTGTGCAACCTGTCCCCAAAAAAGGATCCAAAAGTCTCCCTTCTAACTATAGACCTATATCTCTTCTTTCAGTTGTTTGCAAAGTAATGGAAAAATTCATTAATTCCCAAATCTTAAAGTATCTGGAAAAACATAAGATCTTACATGATAGACAATATGGATTCCGTCACAGTAGATCCACAGCTGATGTTCTTTCCTTTGTCTCACACAACTGGAACAAGTCCCTTGAGTTTCTTGGTGAATCCCAGATCGTTGCTCGTCTGGCATGATGGGCTTCTTAACAAACTTCCTTCTTACGGTCTTTCACCTAAGCTTTGCTCTTGGCTTTCCAGTTTCCTTTCTAATCGACGTATATCAGTTAGTGTAGATGGTCATTCCTCCAGCTTCTACCAAATTAATGCTGGGGTGCCCCAGGGCTCAATTCCGGTCACCCACGCTGTTTCTTCTACACATTAACGATCTTCTCTCTTCCACAATCAATCCCATTCATAGTTTTGCTGACGATAGTACCCTCCACTCTAGTATTCAATTTCTTAAGCCACCGTGTAATTCTGATTTTGAAAACAAGCGCAGGTCAATGCAGATATCTCTTTCACAAGACCTCAAACTTATCTTGGATTGGGGCGCCAAAAATCGTGTTCAGTTTAATGCCCCAAAAACACAGTCATGTTCGCTGTCGCGAAAAAAGTCTGCGAATGCTCATCCCTTACATATGAGCGGCCAAGTTCTGCAGAACAAAGAGTCGTTTAATCTAGTCGGCGTTACTTTTGAGAATAACTTCAACTGGCACAAACACATTTCATCCATAGCTTCGGCAGCTTCAAAAAAGATTGGATTCCTCTTTCGAGCCAGAAAATATTTCTCTTCTTCCAATCTGTACACTCTGTATGTATCCCAAATCAGACCCTCTTTGGAATATTGTTCTCATGTCTGTGGAATGGCGTCCCCTACAACACTTAGCATTCTGGACTCCATTCAAAAAAGAGCTGTTCGTCTTATTAATGATCCAACGCTCACAGAAAGGCTTCCTCTTCTTGCCCATCGTCGAGCTGTAGGAGATCTGTCGCTTTTCTATAGGTATTTTCACGGCTTCTGCTTAGAGGAATTGGCCAGTATTATTCCTTCTCTGGCAGCTCCCAACAGAGCGACACGTAGTGCAACTTTTATGCATCCTTTTACAGTTCAGTTAGAGAGGCCCTGAACTTCCCGCTTTCTTCGTTCCTTTATTCCTAGAGTGTCAAGACTATGGAACCTGCTGCCCGCAGAAGTTTTTCCTTCTCCTCCCAATCTCCAAAAATTTAAGTCCCTTGTGAACAAACTCCCTCTCACCACACTGAAGACACCCACGGTACGTTAGTACTTAGGCATCAGCCTCGGGACTGTCCCAAGATAAAATATATGTATATATATATATATATATATATATATATATATATATATATATATATATATATATATATATATATATATATATATATATATATATATATATATATATATATATATATATATATATTTATAAGGTTAATTTCTTGGACTGTGATTTAATAATATTTTTCGGAGATTCTTTTTCTTGGTTTAGAATCCTTCAAATTAATGGAAAAAGAAAAGTGGTTTTTTTCCAGAAAATGTATTTTTTTAATTGTTTTGACGTTTTTTTTTTTTTTTTTTTTTGGCCAGTATAATTCCTTCTCTGGCACTCCCAAACAGAGCGAACACGTAGTGCAACTTTTATGCATCCTTTTACAGTTCAGTTAGAGGCCCCGAACTTCCCGCTTTCTTCGTTCCTTTATTCCTAGAGTGTCAAGACTATGGAACCTGCTGCCCGCAGAAGTTTTCCTTCTCCTCCCAATCTCCAAAAATTTAAGTCCCTTGTGAACAAACTCCCTCTCACCACACTGAAGACACCCACGGTACGTTAGTACTTAGGCATCAGCCTTCGTGGACTGTCCCAAGATAATATATATATATATATATATATATATATATATATATATATATATATATATATATATATATATATATATATATATATATATATATATATATATATATATATATATATATATATATATATATATATATATATATTATATATATATATATATATATATATATATTTATAAGGTTAATTTCTTGGACTGTGATTAATAATATTTTCGGAGATTCTTTTTCTTGGGTTTTGCAGTCCTTCAAATTACAATGGAAAAAGAAAGGCTTAGAAAAATGTTTTTAATTGTTTCTTTCGCACGGAATATCCTAGCTTTTTTTTTTTTTAATTAACTTTACAGTTTACGTCGGTGTTATCAAAAAATTTCATTATGCCTTATAATAACGAAGTTACTACGTACAGTCTCGACATCAATTTAAACATTGTGACACACGTATTCAAAGTTAACGACATTTAGGACATCGTTCATAGAAGTTTCTTTTAATGACACCCTATAAAGATTAAACTTAACGAATTAAAGAACACGCTGTAAATGAACAAAAAATTACTCAACACAGTTGAAACTTTAATAGTAAAAAAAAATTACCAAAACCTTTTAAAGATATTTATTTCGTGAGCAGTTGATTTTATCGATGTCAATCAAGAGTACCTTTTTTATAGTTTAAGGTTAAAGGTATCGAAAAATAATATTGTTGAGCCTTTATCATACAGGGTGTTAAAAAAATTGCCATTATTGTATCAGAGCTAGTCCGTCCCTGGCAAACCAAATAGGCCAAATATGTTTTAATGGGTTCATTTTAAGAAGACTTATATAGTAACCATCATATTAAAAAAATAATAAATTACGCCTAGTATTTTAAAAGTTATTTAAACAAAAACGATTTTCAGGGGCGTCCGTTATGTACCTGTATCTCCGTGGGGAGGCTCATAGGAAAAAAGTTTATGGGATATATACATATATATATATATATATATATATATATATATATATATATATATATATATATATATATATATATATATATATATATATATATATATATATATAAAATATATATATATATATATATATATATATATATATATATATATATATATATATAAAAATATATATATATATATATATATATATAGCTTATTTGATCTTGTTTAATAAAGTATTTATTATTTTCATAACTGCAATTGACTCAAAATTTAGTGGGTGTATATGCCAAATGGACCACGGATTTGGAGTCAGCGCATTAAAATACATATAAATAGATTGGTCTGGACAAATGTACCGACCACTTTTTTGTGTATCAGTGTTATTATTAAAATTTACAAACATACCTGCTTTTTGTTTACCTTTTTATGACATTCCAAAATTAATTCAAGCGAAAGTCATTGTCTGGTTTGTGTAAATACAACAATTTGTTTTCAATTTCGCGCGACAACTTTGTGTATTATTAACAATGGTTTACTCTCTGAAACTAATAATTAAAAATGGTGCTTATTAATGGTGCAAGTAATGGATCACTTCGAAATACTTCAATGCCAGAGACCCCGGTAAAAATGTATTGCACGTTTAGTGTATGCAGCTTATCCAAAAATTCAGAGCCATGGGATCGGTAGCCAATTTAAAACGTAGCGATCCAAGGGTTTTTAATGGGTTTACTCAAATTTAAGTTTTAGGACATTTTGTGGCAGATTCATGTATTTCAGTAAGGCCTGTTTTCGATATCACTCATGTATCTGTCAGATGAATCTAATCCAATAACTAAACTCCACAGATTCCATCCAAATAAAATTTAAATTTTACAAGCATTAAATAAAGATGACCCAGATCGAGGTCTGCAATTTTGTGAAGAAATGACTCAGTTTACTGACAGAACCCCAAATCTGATTTAAAATATCTGTTTTACTGACGAATGTACATTTTTCGTTAATCGTATGCTGTAATAGGTCATTTGTTCCCAAACGAAAGTCTGACGGGAGGAATTTACCCAAACCTATTGGAAGAATCAATTGATTCACTTATTACAGCAGTAGCGGAAAATCAGAGGGACAAGGTCGATACCGCGATACTAAATGAAGAGCTTCTTTATTTTCAGAAAGAGGGCAGCTCAACGTCGAAAGGTTTGCAAATTGGAAGTAGTGACTCACGTCAAGCCAATCCAAGCAATATCTTCATTTAGCCTGACAGGATACGGGAGCAATCATCTGTGATGGTACCCGAAAAGGGAGGGTAGATCCTCAATAAAACTGGAATTTAATTAAATATCACAACAATGTTTTATTAAAACTAGAAGAATATTCTTACCGCCAAGAGGACTGACAAAATCACAGTCTTGAAACATTCATCCATTCAGTCCAGTTTAAAAATATCATAATATCTAATATGGACATCACCATTTAAGACGAACCTGTAATTGAATATTGAATCACAGCTGATGGAGCTAAAATCAGCAAACCCGCTGATTGATACACAAATAGTTTTTTTTTTTTTTTTTTTTTTTTTTTTTTTTTTTTTTTTTTTTTTTTTTTTTTTTTTTTTTTTTTTTTTTTTTTTTTTAGCGACTACACGTCAAGTCCAATCCACCAATATCCGTTCATTTTAGCCCACAGGATACGGGTAGCAATCATCTGTGATGGTATCCGAAAAGATGTGATCCTCAATAAAACTGGAATAATTGAAATATCACAAAATTGTTTTATTAAAACAAGACAGAATATTCTTACCGCCAAGAGGACTGACAAAATCACAGTCTTGGAAACATTCATCCATTCAGTCCAGTTTAATATATCTATAATATCTAATATCACACCTCACCATTTTCAAGACGAACCTGTAATTGAATATTGAACCACAGCTGATGGAGCTACAAATCAGCTAAACCCGCTGATTGATACACAAATAGACATTCAGCAAGAACTTAATAACCACTATTAAACTTCCATCCACGAGCACATAACCATGAGTGCCACGGTTATAGCAATACTGGTGCTGATCATTGATTGCTATACTGACTGCTGTGACATGGTACTATCGAAGAAGACTGTCTATTACGAGAGAAAGAAGAACACCAGTTGAAGAATTTCCTTTGGAGCCACTCTGACTTCCGGACAGATAAACCGATGATGGAATTTACGCAACTCCGAGCCGCCAGAATGTTTAATCCAATAAATTAAACATATTAAAACCACCCGGTATTGGAACCCAGCGAACGTCGCGAGCCATTTAGTAGGTCACTAGACTACATGCTACTCAGCAGATCGTCGATTCGTTGGCATGCGGACCAGAAATGGGATTTGACTATCAGCACTTTTCATTTTTGTATTGTTATAGGAATTAGTTTTGTAAATAAGCGTGTAAATATGTCAATAAAATCAGTATTTACCTATCAATGGTAGTACTCACTTCATCGTAACCACTAGCCAGTTACAGGTGCACACGAACCTAAATAATATTCTACATGTTTATTAAAGAATTTACGTCACTGTTTCGATTTTGCACCTACAAAACTTATAACTCTACTTTAAATTTTTTAGGTTGTCTAAATAAAGGGATCATGATTGCACACCATTGATCTGAGATTATTTAGTATGAGCCCTATAATAAATCACCGTCTTGCATAATTACGTTCTTAGTTGACTGACTCAATTTTCACAAAACCTTTCCTTCTGCGTGTACTCGGGGTTTTGTGCGGTGTTTTCAGGTGGCAAAGCCAAACAATTATGTAAACGCAGATTTCAATAAATACTTCATACTTATATTGCCTAATAATACCCTGATATTTCTTTGCAATACCTGATGTTTCCCCGTATTTTCCAGTAAATTTTACATTTTCTTGTATTGTCCTCTGTTACCTAAAAGAACCCCGTATTACTTCATAATACCTCCTGCTTCGGTGAATATTCCTAGATAGTTTCTTCCTCGGATTTCTTCTTTACGATTTTCTAAATGAAAATTCTAGGTTGGCAAAACTACAGATCGACTAAATCAAGTTAATGACAGTTAAAAAATGAAATAGTTTGAACTGTTGCGACTGCAAGTCATTTCCAAAAGTACCTTTTATGAGACTGGCTTCGCATGTGTGTACCATTTTTATTACACAGGCGCTTATAGTCAGTATTTTAGTATTTTTTAGAGGCCTGTAGTTTCATCCATTTTTTTACACAAAATGACATAAATAAACTAAAAATTCAGTATTAATAAATCTTTTGTTTTTTCACACCGAAATTTTTTTAACGCCATTTCCCTAGAAAACTGGTCATAGCATTTACTGTGTCTATGGAGAAATTTCACCAAAACAACCAGAACTATATTGTATCAAAAAATTGTAAAAATGTATAAAGAACCATTTTCCGTATAAATGGAAGCACTATCCTTTGTTTTTTATGTCGACTGTAATGTTATATTTGTGCCTGATGACCCTCTAAAAAAATGTTTGTTCTACTTTAAAATTAAACTTTATATTTACTATTTAAAAAATTAAATAAAACACAGCAAACCTAAGATGACTGAAGACCTTAAACTGTTATCTAGGAACAAAAGTTGCCTATATAATTGTAGTTACTACTACAGCTCTTAAGGCTCTTGAATCCAGACGGTGCAATTTGAAAACCATCTGGAATTGCAAGGATGCGCTGACCAAACTGGGTCAAAACAATAAGGTTACACTACTGTGGATACCTGGACACACCGGCCTAGAGGGTAATGAATCCGCAGACCTCCTTGCCAAAAGGGGGGCGGAGACAAAATTCACAGGGCCGGAACCGGTCATCGGTATATCTTATGGGACGGCCAAGCAATTTCTTATCAGCTTGGACACAAAGAGAAAATCTTCGGTACTGGCATGGACTTCCTGGTCTCAGACACTCGAAGGCCTTCATAAGCCCACCGAACCAACAATGTACTGTCAAACTACTGAAGCAATCAAGAGTACACCCTAAAACTCTAGTGGGACTGTACACGGAACACTGCAGATTAAAATACCACATGCACAAGATCGACCTAGCGGAAGACGCCGAATGCCGCATGTGCATGGAGGGAATCGGCAGAACACATACTGTGTTCGTGTCCAGCAATGGCCGACTAAGATTCGCAATCCTCGGCAATGACACCCTGTTGCCGGGGGAGGTGAAAGATCTCTCTCCCAACAGGATCGTCAGATTTATTAGGAGTCTGGACCTGGTGGGAGAAATATAAAAAGGTGTGAGCCACAATAGACCGATCGGTCGCGGTGGAAGGGTGTTATACCCACTCACTTTAAACCTACCTACCTACGTTTTTTATAATATTAAAATTAAAGTTGGTACAATTTTTAAATAAAAATGTTAGCAACTTTTTTGTCACAATTCAAGGGTAGTAAACTTAACAAGGAGTGCTCGATTTTTACTATTTGTCCGCAGATATAGGTTATGTTTGGACGTCACCCGTTTGCCCATTTTGCCCAGAAGGCAGATTTATTTTATTAATTTTTGTTAAATATTCAACTTTTAAAAACTATTTTGGATATGTACTTACTATTGGAACTGTAATGTATAATATTTTTAAAAAATTAAGACTTTATATTACTTGTAAACAAAACAAACAGGCAAACAGATTACGTCACAAATACCGAATTGACATTTAAATTGGTTTATATGGGCTTAAATGGGATCGAGCACTCCTTGTTAGGTTTATTACCCTTGGTCACAATTTATAAAAATTAGACAGACGCGCTCACACGCGCACACACAGACACACATACGTGAAGTTCCTTAAATTTATATAACTGTGTATTTTATTAACATAAAGAATACATAAATATTATAAATTTATTTTTAGAGATACTAGAAGATGCCTTAGGTACATAGCCTATTATGGTTCCCAAACACATTTTGCATTTGTGGGAGATAGCAGAATTAGGCAGTTGTATTTTGGATTTATTAACCATCTGACTCAGGGTGAAGATGCGACGAATAATCCAATTACTACAAATTCGAACTTATCTTATTTTGATAATAAGTTGAATATAAAAGTAGAATTTTTTTGGGCACCATTTATTGCTAAGGAGATGATGGACCGTTTTCGGTAGGTGTCTTTTTATTTTAACGATTTTAAAATGTAATATTGCATTTTTTGGTTTAATCTTCTTATGTTAATAAAGTAAACAATGCTTTAAGTAGAAGGAATGAACCTGGTGCTTAAATTACAAATTTTCAATATTTAGTTAGGTTTAATCTCGGATCACCTTGGTTAGTGATCTCCAGTCTGTTTTTTTTTGTACAAGTTTCACAACCACGCTGAAAGCTCTTTCCACAAAGTAAAATGGAAAAGCAATTAAAAAGGGTGCCGCCATATTTCTTGAGGGATAAGTAATGTCAACATATAGATTGGTTATCCACTGTGGTATCAGCAGTATATCCTCGAAACTAGATTCAAAACTTGTATAGAGGGCATTTAAATGTTGAACGTAGGTGGAAACATTATCCTCTTGGCAGTTTGTCTTGAGAAATTGGGAAATTGGTGAAATTCCCACCGTCCAATGTTTTGCTTCATTATCTTAATTCTGACAAAAAAGAGCTGAAATAATGGACTTTATTTTAATTTAGTATAGGCTGTCACCTTGTAACTGCAACTTGTCTAGAGATGTGTAATACTGCGCTGAGCCGCGCCATTGCGCCAACTCAGTTAACTGCGCCGAATGTGTCAACTCACTTTTTCAAAATGTGTTGGCGCACAGCGCGGTCGCGGGAGATTTAATATGTGTGCTGTACCATAGACTCCGTCTTATTAAAGAAGTCGCACAGGCGCGGCGCCACTGTCTATGTCTGTCTTATCGCTAAAATCTCTTCCAGACAACTTTTGGGTAGATAAGATAAGGTATGATCACAAATAAAACATAGTAATCAACTCAATATTTATTGGGTATATAATTTTTGAACGTTAAACCTTAGTACTTTAGTAACTAGTGACCGGTTCTGTATGAATACAAAAAGAAAAGAATATAAGACATCTACAATCCGATCTCATTCATTCTTTCACTCCCTCGCTACGCTGAGTGAATTGAGCCAACGCAGTTTTCGTTGCGCGCATTGCGCTGTTTGTGTCGTCAACTGCCAAAAGATGCAGATGGCGCGCAGCCGCGTTTCACTGATCACTTGGAAAGTTCCATTCCGTTTCAAAATGGCGCAATTTTGAGTTAGTGCAATGAGTTGGCGCAATAGACTGCACGAGTTATTGAGTTGATGCAAAGAATTTCACTGCGTTATCCATATCTAAACTTGTCCATATTAAAAGTAAACAGATCTATAAAATATGCAATGTCTGGTTTTCACTTAATTAAAGTTCCCTTTAAGAGATAATCTTTAGCATATAAAAAATCTTAAGCATTTAAGACTGCAAACAAGCCTTTCGACATCCCGAGCATACTTCGGAGTAATTGACCAGCTTATCGCCATTTTCTTTACATTACTGTGCAAATAAACGCGGTTTCAACGTGTTTCTTTCGGATTCGGATTACTGCGATAATGACTAATTAAGAGATTTGTGCAATCAGCTACCTAGATTTTTAAGAATTAAATGTTGTCGACAAGGAAGTTTAAAGGTGTATGGAAGCCCAATGCTATGGCCTATTCGATCAAAAAATGTCCAGCCCAGTATGAAAATAACTGTCAGAGTTGGCCCCGGCGATTTTGCGCAATAACGAAATTCCACGAAATAATTTAATGTGTTGCCTACTTACACACTGATAAATCTTATTATAAATTATACTTTTATGAGAGCAGTATTAATTTCGATTGTTTTGCTTTGTGTGATTATATTTTGTGGTTGCAGAAGTTTTTTAGATTAATAAAAACCTTCTTATTTTAGTGATTAGTGTTTATTAAATTGTGACTATAATTTTGTGTTTATTGTTTGTTACTTATAATATCGTAAAAAATAACTAAAGGTTGTATGGTTTTGTCTTGCAAATCCAAGGGTAACATACCCGGCATTTTTTACTTAAGGTAAGTATTTCTTATATTTAAATTAGTTGCTTCTTATGAGACGTAACGTTAGGTAACCGAATAAATAATAATATATCAATTATGAATTATAGAAAATGAAAATTTCAAAGGAAGTAGCAGTGAGAAAAGTAAGTCAATCTTAACTATCTTTTAGATGATTTCCACAATGTTTGTGTATTTTCGTGGATTATTAAAAAGAAATAAGGTTTACATTTAGGTACTGTTATTTCATTTAATAATTTAGTACATTCTTTTAAAGGATCAAAATTATTAATTACTGGGCAGACCAGGCAAATTTTAATATATACAGGTCGTTCTAATTTAATAAAAGAAAGTACAGTTTTATGTTAAAGTTACTTTTTGCTTTTTCTGTATTTGTTTAAAAAGAAATTAGATTTTTGGTTTCTTAAACTTACATTATCAATTTTTAATGTACAACCACAATCTTAGGATTAGATTAAACTTATTTACACTATCTTGCCCTTCTTTTATCACAAAATTGGTGATAAGTACATGAAACTATCATACAATGTTTGAAATTTATTTTTTAAAAATCGTGTTTTTATTTATTTACAAAGATTTTTGGTAAAAATACAAAACTCCCAAAAATATCCACCATTTAAATAGAATGCTGTAAAGTGGCGCCATCTATTCTTTCCATATTATATCAGATGATATAAAATCCAATATTACACAATAATTTTAAATATTCTATGGTAGTATCGTTTAATAACCAACAATTTTGTGCAAAAAATAAAAAAAAGCAGTGAATGCTTAAATTTGACATTTGATGATGTCAACGTTATAGATAGTAACAAAGAATTATGGAAGTCCGGCTCTGACCTACTATTCATTGCCCAACTCCGCGGGGCCAATCCCCCGATTCCCGCTGCCCTGCAAGCCTGGACAATTTTGTTCTACGGTATTGGGCTTCCATACACCTTGGTTGTCGATGGATGACGCAGTATTCATTAACACACCAGGTACATTTTATTTTAAGATTTTATTAAATTGCTTATAAATCCACGTTAGCGCCCAAACGTGGCAGATACTTCATATGTTGCCACTTTTTTTAAAAATCTTCGCAATGAGCAGTTTTACATGGATTTCTAATTTATAAAAAATGAACATATGCCAATAATAATGCTTCATTACCAGGTAAGATTATTCGTCCAGGTGTATTAAAAAATAAATAATTTGCCTCAACCATTGTCCATACACACTTTCATTATTTTTGAGTTGAAACCTGTCAAATGGCGCTAACAAGCGTAAGCCGGTATTCTTAGTTAACTCATTCCGTTAGCCCGATGCAGAACCCGCGTAATATTGCGTAATATTTAGAGTATAGCTGAGTGAAGAAGAAAGTCTTAAAAAAGCACATATTTTTAAGTTTGTAACAAAAGTCTGAAGTTAAGGAGGGGAAAGTTTGGGATATAAATATAATACGTACATAATAATATACATATATTTCATAGGTTATATGTACAAGCTTAATGGATATTTCTGGGTCAAATTGACTTTTTTAAATCGAAACCTTATTATTTTTGCAGAAATGAAAAGCGGAGAAAATTATGCATTTAACACTATTGATAAAATAAGATGCAAAAGTCAACAAAGTTTTATTTCTTGGTTAATGTACATCTGATAAAAAATGCTTTTAACCTAAAATTTAAATGGAAAAGAGATTTTAATACAAAAATTGTAAAAAAACAAACATGACGGTTTAGGGTGACCGTAGGAGTAGGCTTGATGGTTATTTTAAGGTCAAATTGACTCTTTTAAAGAGGAACCCTTAATGACATTTTATTCCCGACTTATTACTACCGTTAAAGGAGGGCTTTTGGGTTTTAATTTCTGTAATATGGGGTTTCAAAAAAATAATAATAATTTGAACTTAAATTAACCATCAAGGCTAACCCCACGATTAGATGCCCCATTTGATTTTCTACAATTTCTATATTTAAGATTGTTCTTCATGCACCTTAGTTTTTAAATTAAATACTTTTTACTTTGTACATTTGATTTTTAAACATTAACTTATTAAATATGTTTTATAGTTTTGTGGCGGATACATGTTTTATTAAGTTCTTGTTGTGTTTACGCGCCGGGAAAGTTTTTAGAGAATGAGAACATTTCGTTCCGTCATCCATTAATAAAATTAACAGATATTAATGCTACACATTTATCTTTGTTTAATAATATGCCCCTTCTTTTCTTTTATGTTTTTTTAATCAAGTTTCCTTTGCTAAAATACTAGAAGCATTCCAGTTTATTATGTGGTTGTTATCAAATGCGGTTTAACAGATTTTTGATTTGTGAAAATCTGTGTTTTAATGTATGTTCTATATTCTCTTATGCATTTGGCTAAGGGTCTGAAAGTTTTACCTTCACAAGGGATCTTTTAAATACATTTTTTTGTGTTTTCGTTTATATTGTATGCTTTTTTTTTTGTTACTTGAGATTAAATATTGTTTTATGTTTTAAAGATGGTACCAATAATAAATTTATTACCCATAAACCAAACAAATTAGATACATTTGGGATAGGTCTACTGATTTTTATTTAAGATTGTTCTTAATGCACCTTAGTTTTAAATTAAAATATTTTATTTTGAAACATTTATTTCTAAACATTCTTATTAAATTTTTTATATTTTATGCGGATACATGTTTTTTAAGTTCTTTTTTTTACGCGCCGGGAAAGTTTTTAGAGAATGAGAACATTTCGTTCCGTCATCCATTAATAAAATTAACAGATATTAATGCTACACATTTATCTTTGTTTAATAATATGCCCTTCTTTTCTTTTATGTTTTTTTAATCAAGTTTCTTTGCTAAAATACTGAAGCATTCCAGTTTATTATGTGGTTGTTATCAAATGCGGTTTAACAGATTTTTGATTTGTGAAAATCTGTGTTTTAATGTATGTTCTATATTCTCTTATGCATTTGGCTAAGGGTCTGAAAGTTTTACCTTCACAAGGGATCTTTTAAATACATTTTTTTGTGTTTTCGTTTATATTGTATGCTTTTTTTTTTTTTGTTACTTGAGATTAAATATTGTTTTATGTTTTAAAGATGGTACCAATAATAAATTTATTACCTTTGAATTTTTTTAATAAGCCAAGAATATATGGTAAAAATACATTTGTGATAGGTCTATTCTGATTTTGTCTTAAATTTGGTTGTTTAAATTTAAAAATCATTTGTTTATAAAATTAGGAGAATAATTATTTTGAACTAAAATATATTCTAAACATTCTTTTTAATTTTCTTTATTTTTCATCGAAACAAATTATTTTAATTTCATTAAAAATACTTTTTACAACTCCATTTTACTATTATTGGATGATTTAAGTAACAAAAATAAACATCCATTAGCAAAAATTACACTGGCGTAGCTAGGATTTTCACCCACACAAAATTTATACCTAATTTTAAATTTACACTTTGGTAAAGAAAATTTGATCAAATTCAGGAAAAAAAATACAACTACAGGATTCGGTTTTTAAACTATATTTTCTTTGAAGGGGCGCGTAAAAAAAACTACTTTTTTTTTCGCAAATCCCATAGAATCTGGTATATATTTGTTGTGGGTCCCAAATCTCACTTTTTAGATTAAAAAAAAATGAAAATCCTAGCTTTGCCAGTGAAAAAAATTCTACTTACTATTTTAGATTCTTTAGTAAACAACACTAGACAACTCATAAATTAAAAATTATTAACATTTTTTAGAAATATTATCACACATCGACATAGACCCAAATAACACACTGGTAAGTTTTGATGTTGTTAGTTTATTTACAAATATTGTGTGAGTTGTAAAAAGTCCTTTTGATAGAATTAAAGTAATTTGTTCTGATCAAAATAAAGAAAATGAAAAGGAATTTTTAGATATTTTATTTCACAATAATGATCCTCTTGATTTTATAAAAAAAACTAACGAATTTGAACAACCAAATTTAAGACAAAATCAAAGTAGACCTATTAAAAATTTGTCATGTTTTTCTGGCATATCAAATAAAATTTAACGATAGGTAATAAATTTAATATTCGTTCTATCTTTAAAACACAAACACTATTATATCCCAAGTAATAAAAACAAAACCATACAATATTAACGAAAACACAAAAAATATTATTTATAAAATACTTTGTGAATGTAATGCATTTTATATAGGTGAAACATCCGTTAGCCAAACGCATAAAAGAACAAAGAACATACATTAAAACATAGATTTCCACAAATCAAAAATCTGTTAACACGCATTTGATTACAACTACGTAATAAACTGGAATGCTTCTAGTATTTTAGCAAAAAAACTTTTTTAAAAAAACGTAATATAAGAGAAAGTGCATTTGTATTATTAAAGATAAATGTGTAGCATCAATATTTGTTAATTTTAATAATGCATGCTAACCTATGCTTGATGCTGGGGTTATTTCGGGAAAACTTAAAATCAATTTACATATCACCTTTTTTGTCTTTTTAAAAATTATAAATATACCAGTGATAACAAACTAATATGTTATGTATTGCAAAATGACATAAATAATAGCAAAGTTCTTAGAATCTCCTAAATTTTATACCATAATTTTTACAAATTTAATTTTAATTTCTGGTGCATTTTTTATTAAAGTCAATCTTGATAATGGTGGCAGAGCTGTCACCAAAACGTAAATAAGTATTCTTAATTTTTTGGTATTTTTGGGGTTTTATTTTTTCTGTTTCAGGCGATTCGCAAGGTTCATAGGGATCAATAGGGTGCACACTCACACCCCGGAACTAATACTGAAGTGGTGGTCTCTAGAAATTTTCATCCCACATACTGTTTCTTACCGAAACCCAAATAAGTCCCAAAACATCAACCAACCACCTCCTTTTCCCCATGGCGGCGTTTGTGCTTACGTTCGCAATGACCTGGCTTGTGCTAGAGTTTCTAACCTCGATGCGGGAAGGCTTGATATTCTTTGGCTTAAACTTACCTTTAGATCTTATACCAAGTTCATTTGCTTTATATACCGGTCCCCATCTGAAAGTTCCCACACCGAGTTCTTTGATTTTCTTTCAATAAAGATTTACACTATATTTCCCAGTTTCCATTAGCCGAAGTAATCGTCCTTGGGGATTTTAATGTTCATAATAAGGACTGACTAGGTTCTACAAAAACTGACACACAAGGCAGAGCAGGCCAAAATTTCGCAATCAGCAATTCGCTCACCAATTTAATCTACCTACTTTCCCAGGGTTCCCACCCTTAGTTCTAATCCCCTAGATCTCTTTTTTACTTTCACCTCCGAACTTTACAAACCATCAGTAACTGCTCTCCTTGGTCGCTCAGATCATGGTTTGGTCACCGTATCATACTTCACACATTCTGAGGCAACTAAACGCATCCTGCCACGAACCGTCTGGCACTACAACTCGGCCGACTGGGATGTTCTGAGAGATTTCCTTGCCACCTACCCTTGGGATCCTATCTGCTTTTCTACTTACGATCCTTCCGAAATATGTAAACAAATTACCGAAACAATGCAACTAGGCATTAATACCTATATTGCTCACACCAAAAAGAACCCCATAACTTTAAATCACAAACCGTGGTTTTCTAAATCCTGTGACAAAGCCATACCTTTAAAAATTCAAGCCCACAAAAAGTTTCTTCAAACCCTAGTCATGAAAATCGACAGGCTAGCATCGAAACAAGAAATCAGTATAATCAAACTATTTTGGTGGCCAAAGACCGTTTTAACAATAGGATAAAAGTTAAAGTCTGCCAAAAACATAAGTCAAAACTTTTGCACAAATTATTTTTCACCCCTAATCTTCGAAGATGAAATTGTTTCTACTTCTAAAGATAAGCTGAACTATTTACCAAACAATTTGCTGCAAATTCTACTCTCCATCCTCCCGTTAATCTTCCTCTTCCAACAGTTGCTCCCTGTTCCTCATAATTGTCCGATATCATGTTTAAGGTCAAACAGATCAAGCGTATTCTTCCTTCTCTTAATACTAAAAAATCGTCTGGGCTGGATGGCATACCAGCAATCGTCTTAAAAAAATGTGCTCCCGAGCTTGCATTCATCCTAACTCGCCGCTTTCGAATCTGTTGTTTAGTTTAATACCTCCAAAACACAGTCCTGTTCGCTGACGCGAAAAAAGTCTGCCAGTGCTCATCTGTTACATATGAGCGGCCAAGTTCTGCAGAACAGAGTCATTTAATCCTGTCGGCGTTTCTTTTGAGAGTTAGCTCAACTGGCACAAACCCATTGCATCCATAGCCTCAGCAGCTTCAAAAAATCTTGGATTTCTCTTTCGAACGAGAAAGTATTTTTCTTCTTTCAATCTTTATACTTTGTATGTATTCCAAATCAGACCCTCTTTAAAATATTGTTCTCATGTCTGGGCAATGGCGTCTCCCCAAATACTTGGCATTCTGGACTTCATTCAAAGAAGAGCTGTTTGTCTTATTAATGAATCCACACTTAAGAAAAAGCTTCTTTCTCTTGTCCACCGACGAGCTGTAGAGGATCTGTCCATCTTTTATAGGTATTTTCACGGCTTCTGCTCCGAAGAGTTGGTCAGTATAAATACTTTTATGACAGCTCTCAACGGAGCAACACGTGGTGCCACTTTTATGTATCCTTTTACAGTCCAACTTGAGAGGCCCTGAACTTTTCACTTTGTTCATTCCTTCATCCCTAGAGTGCCCAGACTATAGAACCTGCTACCCGCAGAAGTGTTCCCTTTTCCTCCAAATCTCCAAATATATAAGTCTTGTGTGAATAAACTCCCTCTCGCCACACTTAAAACACCCACGGTACGTTAGTGCTTAGGCCTCAGCCTTCGTGGACTGTCCAAAGATAAAAAAAATATATAAGTACATAGAAACTATCTGAGTATTTTATGAGGATTATTTTATTCATGGTTGGTCAAAATTATGGATTCCACATTTTTTTTTTTGATATGGATACTATGCAGGTCTTAGTCGACCCCTGTGGGTCGATATAGGCCACTTTGGGTATCATCGGCTTAGATAATTAAATACAATATTTGCAATGTTTCAATACTTAGACATCGGGCAGCCGTTGTTGAACAGTAAAAAATCCAAATTGTAAATATGTTCTGTATTGTTGAGGCGGATTGATTTATTGAAAAGTCCTCGTTGGGTGGGTACACGCTAAAAGAAACGATGGGACCACTTCGGTCCTGGTCCCCAAGTGTACCCAACGAGGACTTTTCAATAAGTAAAAAATCTGTCAAGCCATGATATACACAACGAGTAGTAGATAAGTAGTACCTTTAAGAGTAGTTTTTTATTACTTGAAAACGTTTGAAGATGCATATTAACCGAAACGTTATGTACCAATTAACGAATAAGAACAATGAAAATCCAAGATTTTAGTGGTATTGAAACCCTAACATTGTCTGACACCTTCAAGGAAGCTAAGATATTTGTTTGCACTTGATACTTCAATAAGGAATAAGAAAAATTGTGACTACAATTCGTTTTTTTACGCATTACTTTTTATGAAATTTATTCTACTTTGTTTTCATACAATGGGCTGTTAAAAATGTATATTAATATGGCTAAGGCCTGGTACTTTCATTAACGAATAAAATTATTCTTCGGATAATTTCCATAATAACAATTGTTGTGACAGTTGTAACCATGGAAATTATCCGGACAATAAAGTTATCCGTTAATGAAAGTACCAGGCCTAAGGTAATCAAAAATGCTAAATTTAAATTTAAATTAATAGTAATATTAGTTTTATTTTTTTTTATATTTTAATTCTAAAATTTGTTTACCAGACATTTGAATAATAATAACCATTGTATCATATTATTTTAAAACTGAACTAAACATGAGTTCCGCAAGATGTAATATTTTGTGAGTAAATAGTAATTTATTTTAGAAATTGGGAATTATTAGAAACTCCGCCATCAGTGGTGGTAGCTGGTTCAGCAGTATGGCCTATAATCTACTCTAATGGGTCTAAAGCTGCCGTAGAACAGTTTAAAATGAATATTACCCGCTTAGTACAACCTATTGATGAATTATACAAAAAAAAGACCAAAGTGTTATGGACTATACAGGCACCTGTTAATCAAGATAAATTGGAATTAGATAAAAGTGTTGTGACCAATAATTTATTGGATTTATATAATAAAGCTGCAATAGAGGTATTGTTTTATTTGCTTTTGAAACTTATTAAATATTGAAAATAATTATTTACTGGGTAGTTAGTATTTTTTGGAAAAATATGTGTGTTAGTATGATTTTTGTCATCTTATTAAAAGATTTTGGGAAAACTGTTGTCAATTACATGGATAAAAGCATACTCTTGGGCAGTACAAATTACACACTGAACAAATAACTTCCAAAAAAGAACATATTTATTACAATTACGAATAATAAAAGTCTCGAACTCGTGGATGCACGATGCACCGATTATTGCTTGCTTTGGAAAAAGTTAAACTGTACTCTCATGAAGAAGGCATTGCTGCTAAATACAATGTTAAAGTGTTGATAACATCGATGAAGAGTTGCCTCTTGATCAAGTTGCTAAATTTGTGTCCCGTGGTTGTGTATAATTACTATTTTAGAAATTTTACTGTTTTCCTTGTATTCTTAATATATAGAATTTTATTTATATTAATGTTTTTTGCGTGTCAACTATTGGATGATAATTCCACATGCTAGCAGATAAAATGAAAGAAGGGAAAATGTCACTGGCTAAAAAATCAATAGGTTTACGGATCTGTCAATCGTCTCGTCAATTACTTTAATAGCGACTGTATTTTGAATTTTTGATTAGTTATTATTTTAGTTTTAAGGTTGTTTCATTCGCGGAATTGTCTTGCCAAATACCATTTGTACTGAAATTTTGAACCGGATATTTTTTCCTGGTTTTAAAAACTTTCTTTCGGGATTTAACTTAATCTTTTCCTTGAAGGTGTTAGACAATGTAATGGTTTTAATAACACTAGAATCTTGGACTTCCATTGTCTTTATTTGTTAATTGTTACACAACGTTTCGGTTAGTTATGTATCTCCAACCGTTTTCAAGTGATAACTAAAAACTATTCCTAAAAGCTACGACTTATATACTATCCCTTGTTTACCGAAGCTTGACCGACTTTTTACGGTTCAGTAACGGCAGCCAGATATTCGAAATATCGATGCTAGGCTTGCTAAATACATTTTTGTTGTTTAAAATTATTACAGCTTCTTTAAATTTTCTTTTCTTCCAGTGGGTTTCTTTATAAATAGTTTTTGCCTCCGACCATTGTATGCGGTGTTGTTTTGACCAAGCGTGTTCGGCAATCCCTGACTTCGACGTTTCACCTCGTTCCGTATGTTTTTTGTGTTCTTTAACTCTAACTTCAAGTGGTCTCTTTGTTTCCCCGATGTATACCTCACCACATTCACAGGGAATTTGGTAGATACAGTCCTTATTTGAAACATTGTTGTCTGGTCTCGTCTAGTAAGAATACTTCTTAGAGTAGTTTGGGATTTAAACGCCGTTTTAATATTATACTTATTCGCGATTCTGCGAATCTTTTCCGAAGTTCCTTTAATATATGGAATTGTCATAAATATTTGGTCAGTCTGGTCTTGGTTCAAATTAGAGTTTCTTGTCTTATTTTGATATTTTTCGATTGTTTCCTTTATTAGCCTCTCGCTGTATCCGTTCTGCTTAAGATCCCTAGTTATGTTATCCATTTCCTCGTGCAGTGATTCCCTACTGTTACATAAGGTCACTGCACGATTATATAAAGTACGTATAACCCCCTGTTTGGTTTCGTTAGAGTGGTTAGAATTCTGGTGTAAATATTGTCCAGTGTGGGTAGGCTTTCTGTATACCGAGGTTTGAATATGATCATTATTTCGTTTGACTAGAACGTCGAGGAAAGGTAGGGCTGAGTTTTGCTCTTCTCCATTGTGAATTTAATACAAGGTCGGAGGCAATTAAGATGTTTTAAGAAACCTTCAAGTTCTTCGTCATTACCTGTCTATATAATAAAAGTATCGTCAACATATCTTAGCCAAACTTTTGGTTTAATTAGTGCAGTTTTAATTGCATGTTCCTTAAACCATTCCATATAGATATTTGCTACCACTGGGGAGAGCGATGAACCCATGGGAAGCCCATCATCCTGCGCGTAGAACTCATCTTTCACCTGAAAATAAGAACTACGGAGGCAAAGCTCCAACAACTCCATCACTCCATCCAGCGGCAGGGGGGTGCGTTCTACTAGTGTTTTATCTTCTTTAAGCTTGGCTCGGATAATGCTTAACGATTCTTCTACTGGAACGTTTGTGTATAGACTTTCCACATCAAAACTAACAAAAGTATATACGTACTTTATATAATCGTGCAGTGACCCTATGTAACAGTAGGGAATCACTGCACGAGGAAATGGATAACATAACTAGGGATCTTAAGCAGAACGGATACAGCGAGAGGCTAATAAAGGAAACAATCGAAAAATATCAAAATAAGACAAGAAACTCTAATTTGAACCAAGACCAGACTGACCAAATATTTATGACAATTCCATATATTAAAGGAACTTCGAAAAGATTCGCAGAATCGCGAATAAGTATAATATTAAAACGGCGTTTAAATCCCAAACTACTCTAAGAAGTATTCTTACTAAGACGAGACCAGACAACAATGTTTCAAATAAGGACTGTATCTACCAAATTCCCTGTGAATGTGGTGAGGTATACATCGGGGAAACAAAGAGACCACTTGAAGTTAGAGTTAAAGAACACAAAAAACATACGGAACGAGGTGAAACGTCGAAGTCAGGGATTGCCGAACACGCTTGGTCAAAACAACACCGCATACAATGGTCGGAGGCAAAAACTATTTATAAAGAAACCCACTGGAAGAAAAGAAAATTCAAAGAAGCTGTAATAATTTTAAACAACAAAAATGTATTTAGCAAGCCTAGCATCGATATTTCGAATATCTGGCAGCCGTTACTGAACCGTGAAAAGTCGGTCAAGCTTCGGTAAACAAGGGATAGTATATAAGTCGTAGCTTTTAGGAATAGTTTTTAGTTATCACTTGAAAACGGTTGGAGATACATAACTAACCGAAACGTTGTGTAACAATTAACAAATAAAGACAATGGAAGTCCAAGATTCTAGTGTTATTAACTTAATCTGTTTCTCAAAATCACTCGAGCTTTATTTTGGTGATTTTGTAAAAACGGGTTTTGTTTAATTTCCAAAAGTAAGTGCTATTCAAAACCAAGCAAAAAATATCCGCCAAACTTAGCACTTATGATATATATTTTTATTTTTTTCCCTAGGAGGCGTCTACCGGAGGCAGGCATCCTCTTGGGCTTTTGTATCTAATTTCCCATTATCTTTTATGCTAATCCTCCCATTAGTATTCTTCTTTCTGAAAGTCTGTATAACCCCGAGACTGGTTGGCTGTGGGCTCATTTTTGATTGCGCAAATAATGCCTGCCTTTTGTGGGTCAACGTTTTACATTCGCACAGGATATGGTAGGCTGTTTCTTCCCCCTCGTCTGCAACTAGAGTCCCCATTGAATAAGCCTATCTTGTGTAGGTGTCCTCTTAGGTTATCGTGTCCAGCCCTACTGCTATTCGAAGTCTTTTCCTGCTTTGTCTGAGTAGTTCTTCCTTTGTTCTTTTGGATGGGCCCCTTATGAAGCATTTTCCATGTCTTATTCTACTGATGCCCCCCAGTATTCCTCGTGTTTGTTTCGGATCGGTTCCCTGGATTGCCCTTGTGCTTGTTTTGATTGCTCCTGTTACGGCTAAGCAGGCGAGTTTCTATGCCTTGGCCAGTTCTGTAACATCAGTTCTTTGTCCACCATACCAATGATGCGTATGATGTCATAACCAATAAACCATGTTTGGGTGTTTTTTTATGAACGCGTCTGATTAACATAAGAGTCATCTCCGCTTTCTTTCTTATTTTCTGTAGATGTAGGCCAGGTATCCCAGGCCCTCTAGTTTTCTTCTTTTGATGAAGGCGATTATGTCTGATTTGGAAGGGCTTATGTTTAGTACCTTCTTTCTCGTCCATCTGGTAAATACGTTTAAGTATGGGGTTTTGCCTCCCCAGACGTGGTTTCAGCGCTTCCTCTGATTCCTCTTGCCCCGGGATGAATACAAGGACTTTTGGTCTTTTCGGAACGTCCTTACATTCGACAACTGTCATATCCGTCCCCTTCCAGTGCCCATCAAGGGTTTTCACCGTGGTTTTGAGCCACGCTTTGGTTGCCTCGTTGTGGCAGGTTATCCGTAAGACTGAAGGTTCTTCTGGTGAATTGGATAGGTTTTCCACTTGCACTGGTAGTTTTTCCATTGTATTTAAAAGTTTTTCGTGGATCAGATTCGCCTGCCTCTGATCCATGGTTACGTCAGAATGGCGCTTGTCGATGACTGCTGTCCCGAAGCATCTTCACTGTATAGTCCAGGTCTGGGTGCCTTCCTGGGCTTTTTGGAAGTTTTTTGGGAAGTCTTTGATTCGTCCCGAGGTCCCTTCGTGGCCCTTTGTAAGGGTTTTCAGAGGTCCATGTTCCCTCGGCCCTTTTTCTCTCCTTCGTTAGCTTTCTTTTCTGCCACCCGAAAACTTTCTTTTGTTTGGATTCGGGGTCACTTTCTTTTGCCTCCGCATCCAAGATTTTTGTGGTCCCTTGATTGCCCACAGAGGCTCCGACGATACCTTTTAACCCGGATGCCATCCATCCTTCGGTACGGGTCGCATACCGTCGCTGGATTGGGGTTTTTGGGAATCCTCCTTAGTCTGGTTCCTCCTGCATGAGTGGCCCGTTCATCCGGCTGTTGCCTTCGTCGAGGTGGAGATCCCCCGAGCGGGAAAATTTTTAACTACACCTAGAAATACAATATAATTAAAAATTATTAGGAAACCCGTTTTAATTACATAGTTTTTTTTTTCAAACAACTGTGTACCGTTTTTAACGTTTAATGGTTATAATTTTTGAAGATAATTAAAAAATATTTTTTTGGGTACTGGCCAAGTGGCGAATAAAAGCGGAGTAACTAAAATACTAAGCGCAACTAATCCACAATCTTTGTTTGACAAAACACATTAAGAAAAACCGTATTGCATTGGTTTAAAAAATCAGTATCATGATTACTTACAAGGTGTTTTTTTCAAACGATAATAAACAGTTTTTAGAGCTTTAACCTGTTTTTTTTTTGTGAAATCTATTTAATTACTCTTTACATTTTTTATATTGTATATTGAATTGATACTTAACCGATTTATCTTAAATCAAAATGAAGAAACGCTGTGGATTTTCTCCTTTTCCTCTGAATGAAATTAATTAACAAAGCAAAAAAAAACTAATATTGGAACTCGGGACCCCTTGTGTCGTCGAACCGCTTTTTGGCCTGAGGACAATTTTAAAGGGCCAGACATGAACTTTAAATCGTAATAACTAATTTTTTCTGAGAAAAGATATTGAAAATATGGTTTTTTGATAAGCAAAGGTAAAAATTTGGCGTGTTTTTAGATTAAAATAAATTTATTGCGAGGGGTCAATTGTGCCACGCCCAGTCAATTGAGCATTACAAACTTGCAGATCTACCTAAAAATACTTTGAAAAACTTTAAAAAAATAAAAAATTACCAACGTTTTGTCGAACATTGGTCGTTATTTTCGAGATATACAAATCATTTTTTTTAATTAAACGATAATAAAAATTAAAATTATTTAACTCTTTCTTCTAAAAGTCGAGATACTGTGTAAACTCTTTTACATGTATGACATAATTTCACAAACATCATTCGTGTATTATTTTTTACAGCGGTTCAAACCAGCTTGTTTAAAATATTGTTAAACAGGATTTAAGATTGGATGTATTTCTGTTATTTATTAACGTTATTTTACAGTAGTCTTATTAAGTTAATTTGGGACAACTCACTTCCTTTCAATTTAGTGCTCGTAATTTACTCTCTTTCTATTTGGTACTGCATTCCTATATATTAATCCTACAAGGCACAGCCGTTTCTTACTTAAATCTTATATAATATGTGCCTTAAATATTCATTGTTGTTAAAAATGATTTAAAAATCCTCCTGAGTTCTTACTAAAAAATACTACCACTAACCTGGAAATTCTGGATTTGTCAGGGAATTCAGGATTTTCAAATATAACATGGAAATATCCGGAAATATCTTAGAATTCCATAAAATGTAATGGAAATTGTTGACATCACTGGAAATTAAAGCTGTCTTTTCAAAAGTTTATTATTCCCTTTTAACAACATCACCACAGTAATACTTACTCAAATGTACAGGGTTATTCATTTTAAAGTAAACATGGCTTTATTTTTGAACTTCCCTGTACTTTTTTAAAAAACGAATATAGCTATTTCGTGTTTTTTTTCGTAAAATTTAATAATCTAATTAGAAAAATATTTGAAACAAAAACAAAAGACTTACAGCACGAGTGACGTATGTTTTAAATGAAATACCCCATATATTTTTATATCAATAGATAGAGATTTTCACGAGGAATTCGGTGATATAGGGGTTGCTGGGTTTATTTTCTGCGGTTCTGCTGCAATTGTCTAAAAACTGCATGATACTATAAGGATAGTTTCACCTGAAAAAACCTGGCTGCTCCAGGTCACAGGTGCTTATTTGTCAAAGTCAAGAATTTTAAAAATACGTTTATTACTTTTTGGAGTAGTTTTATAATGAGGTTTTCATCAAAGAACGGATTCAAATTATATTATATGCTAAAAATAATATGATATATCTATTTCTAAACCAAGCAGCAAAATTACAATAAACGGATAAAATTAAAATACAATACGAGGTAAAATACGGTGGTAATAAGAATACTTATAACAAAAAATTATAACATTACTAATAAGTTAAATGTTCTATATGATCCCCGTTATTTTCGAAACATGATCTATAACCCCTCCTTAGCCTTTCTAAGCTCGCCGATATTATTTGAGGTTCTTGGTTAAGACGATTAATTTCATTTACAATTTTTCTCTCATTTCTTTCGTGTTTGTGTTCCCATTTTGGTAAACGACATTCTTCAAGTGACCCCATAGAAAAGTGTCCAAAATTGTAATATCTGGACTATTAGGTGGCCATCTAATATGTCCATAACATCAAATCCACTGATTGTATCGGCGATTGAGATACTGCACAACTTGACGAACAGCATGGCGCTCCGTCTTGTTGCCAAATCATCTTCCGATACGTTTCGAGTGGCAATTCTTCTAAAATGTCCTCAATATCGTTTTCAAGAAGATTGAGATATCTTTCTCCAGTTAAGGATCCCTCATAGAATACTGGCCCGACAATTCTATTGTTAAGCACACCACACCAGACATGAAGAGAAGATCTCCCTTGGTATTTAATCTCTTGCAATTTCCTGGGATTTTGTCTTGCCCAGCTGTGCGTATTGCGTCGGTTAAACATTCCCGATGTAGTAAACGTAGCTTCATCCGCCCAAAGAATCGTTTGAAACAGGGTAGGATCGTTATCTTGTTCATGGATTAAAATTTGGGAAACAAATTGAAAGCGAAGTTCCTTTTGTTCACGTATTAAATGCTGCACTGGAAGAACGTGATATGGAAGATACTTAAAATATTTCAGTTCTCTCTGAACTGTCGCATAGGTTACTCTTCTTCTTGCAGGGCCATACCTCAAGTCTCTAACTGCGTCAGTAATTTACTTCATGGGATACAAAGTAAAATAATTTAGAATAGCTCGATCCCGGTTTCTTTTTCTCATTTTAGTCCTTTTTCTAATATGTAACGATTTTGTTTCTTCGAATAAGACCTTCAGTTTTAAAATCGTTTTTACTGATAGAGATCGAACGCTGTTAGAACAACACCGATACGTCACGGTTTGATATAAGTTTGCCATATGAGACCGTGACGTATCGGTGTTGTTCTTACAGCGTTCGATCTCTATATTTCGGTGGAAATTTGCAAAATATCTTCGTTGTGTTTCCCTGGAGTTTTCTCTACATTTATAATAGAGTCATAATGTGAAGCCGTTCTTCTGATCAAAACCTCATTATAAAACTACTCCAATAAGTAATAAACGTATTTTTTAAAATTATTGACTTTGACAAATAAGCACCTGTGACCTGTGGCAGCCAGGTTTTTTCAGGTGAAACTACCCATATAGTATCATGCAGTTTTTAGACAATTGCAGCAGAACCGCAGAAAATAACCCCAGCAACCCCTATATATATATATATATATATATATATATATATATATATATATATATATATATATATATATATATATATATATATATATATATATATATATATATATATATATATATATATATATATATATATATATATATATATATATATATATATATATATATATATATATATATATATATATATATATATATATATATCACCGAATTCCTCGTAAAAATCTCTATCTATTGATATAAAAATGTACGGGGATTCCATTTAAAAAATACGTCGCTCGTGCTGTAAGTGGTCAAAACAACCTGGATTTGTCAGGGATTTTGAAATTTAAAACTTGGTGGTAACCCTGTTTATTAAAATATATAATTTATATACCTCTTTATTTTTAAACTAAATAAGTATATAGGACCCTAACTGTGTCATGGCCTAAAAGTTAAGATCTATTTTTATATTAAGAAAATTTTTAACAAAATTGGCCTTACCTAGCACTATTGGTGTAATATCTTTAGCAGTTTTGGTTATTACTTACTTTAATTTAGTTGTTTTATTGATTTTATTATAATGAAACTTCTTAATAACAAAATACCATAAAACACATGTTTTATATATTGAGTAGCTATATGATTTTCCAAAGGGTTTTTTGACCATAAATGTTTAACATCAAGAAAAATCTCCTTTATTCCAATGCATACGTCTTAATATTAGTTGCAATAAATAATTACATCAAAAAAGGTACAGTGTCAGTAAAACGTTACCGAGACGCTGTAATATTTTTGGAATATGAAGGATTTTGTTATATTTTAGATTTTATCTCACTCCAAAGCTAGCATTTGGTGGAGCATACGTCTAATTGGTCAAGGAATGGTGCTTGAAAGCCCAGATGGAATTCATTTAGCTGAAAGACCTCTAAGGCACAATACACAGATTTTGTTGAATATGTATTGCAATGATTACATGAATTTTAACGACGGTTCATGCTGCAGTTCAATGGAGTCTCATACTACCTTACAAGTTGTTACATTTATAATATTGGCATTGTGGTAAGATAATTTTTAATTCTCAGATTATACCCTGTCTATTATATTCATAACGTATAAATATTTTGAGCTAAACTTCTGTATTTAAAATATTGGTTTTTAGATTAGTTTAAACATTGAGTAGAGATTTATGCTTAGTATTTCTGTTGTAATAAAATAAATATAATGTTTTCTTTATTATGTACATATTAGCTAATACACAAATTATATCTTAAATAAAATGCGCTGAAGGACTTCAATCTATGGCCCTTTCAGATTTGTCAATAAACTACTTATTAATAAATATAACATAAATATCATAGCAGAGCGCTTTCGATTACACAGCAATTTTAAATAGTACCTAAAAAGTAAGTATGCTGGTAAAATCTAGTTTTAAGGAAAGCTTTTAAAAAGTTTAATTGAAAACAGTAAAAGAGTAACAAGAAATATATTTAGAGGAATTAATGTTATGTGATCAAAAGCATGGATTATCAATCAATCAAAATAATTTATTTTACTTAAAATATAGACAAATTTTATTAGAAGGAATTTATGCACCTTTTAGTATTAGGTTAGATTCTTCTCTATATACTGAAATAAAAAGTTTCATTACAAGATGTTTGTGCTTATAATTGTGCAAATGTGCATTTTAAACTTATCTTTAAGATGGAAAAACAATAATCTTGAAAAATTGCAATTAAATTACAGTTTTAGTTTAAGAAACTGGAACTGTGGCTCGACCTTGTCAAACTTATGCGATTATAAAAAACAAGAAACATTTTATGGCAGATGAAACTTAAGTAAAGTTAAAGAGATTTCATTGGTTGATCAAAAAGTGTAAAAAAGACCTAAACATTTATATGTTCATTGATTAAAAAAAATGTTCACTCCAAGATTTTTTTTTTAATTAAGAAATGGATGGATTCAATGGGGTAGTAAATTTGTTACCACGCTGGTTTTTATATTATCTGCGCAAAAGCCTAAAAATATATAGTAAAAATTGCAGGTTACAGATTACATATTATTCTTAAGGCTTTTGTCCTTTATAAAGTGATAATCCATCATAGGTTTAATTTTAAAGGTGCTAGTAATGTGTCTGTTAGGCGTTTCTTAAAAAATATCTACAAAGTAGTCACGTTTGGAAGATATCTTTAATATAAAAACATCCAAGTGCAGTTCGGATACTAGAGATTGGGGTATGGAGTCGTAGGAGCAGGTATTGGGGCGTGGACTACATACTTTGTAAGAAATCTAGGTACAAGGGATGTTAGGCTGTAGCTCTGTTACTATATAGGTGGCTTCAATTCGACAACACTATCAAAACATTCCTTAGAACAATTGACCAAACTATCAGTCAAATCATCCCCAGTTACCTTTGAGGGTGATATAGGGTGGGGTTGGGGGGGTTTTCGGGTATTGTGCCCGTGGAGACTTTTAATCAGCCTGTTGAGAACTATTAGTGTGGAGAGTTTGAAAACAATTGGCCGAAAGCCATTTTCCGTAAGAAAAATCCCCAGTGACCTTTAAGAGTGGTTTTCGGGGGGTTGGGGAACTTTTCGGGTTTTGTGTCCGTGAAGACTTTTGATCAGCGTGTTAAGAACTATCACTCTGCAATATTTGAAAACAAATGGCCGAAACCCATTTTCCATTACAAAAAAAATCTGGGTCCTTTCAAGGAAATTAAATTAACCTATTTTTTTTACTAAATACCTGTCGGTACATCAACGGATTTTTCCAAAAAAAGAAAACCATATCGATACTGCACCTAATAAGCCGAACCAAACTCTCGCAAATCGCAAATCTGATAACAAATTAATAAGGAACCAATCCAAAGTGATTCGCAAAAAAAGAACTGTTACTAAAAATTCAATTCAGAATTATATTAGCCGCAAATGCTGCTATAGCTACTTATTTTGTGACTTGATTATAATAAATTTGGTATAAGGATCAATAAAAGGCAACATTGACTACCCCCAGATAGCATGCTGCAACATCGGCCATAACTTCAAAATTTTGTTATGACATCTGTCGTTTTCTGTTTAACAATAATACCGGGTAACAAGGATTGAAAGTTTGGTCTCACATTATATTAATGCAAAGAAAGATATATTTTTAAATACCCTAAATATTTATGCATCTCAAATATCTGTTTGTAAAACGCGTGTTTTTCTTTATGGGTGGCGGTACGGATATTTTTCATATACTTGAATTCAGCTTAAATCCCAATTTTTAATTAAGTATGATTAAAGTCTTGTCATCGAACGGATTTTTTTTTAAAAGAAAAAAAAATGTGTGCATTAATCTAGGATTTTAGAAGCGTTTACCTAACGTTATATAGATGTATGAAATTTAGAAAAACTTTTCAACCATACGCTACTCACTGGGGTAGGCGTCAAAAGATTTTTTTTTCGGATTGTTTAACGACAAACAAATAAAAAAATAGTTTAACTTCTCTTCATTTCTACACATAACATATTGAATTGATTGAAGCACTTTTTTACCAAACTTTATTGTGATCGGTGAAAAAAGCTGTAATCACAACGATGTAATGACGAAATTATGAGAGTTTTATAGTTACACAGTCATTTACAATGCATCTTATCATGGAGATTTAAGTAACGGTCTTTTGCATTTATTATAAAGAAGCTTTTTTAAAACAGAAAAAGTATTGGTCCTAAATCTAATAGAATAATAAAAACAAAGAATTTTTTAACGCATGTTTGCATATATGCATATTTGTAAATATTTTTATTTTAATATAAATAAAATACATACGAAATAAACATTCGCTAACCAGTACCCATAAATACAGAAACATTATTTAAATTATTTGAATTAATGATATTGAAAAGACAATTAATTTTTTGAACAAAATGTGCTGTTGCTCTTGCTGCATTTTTCAGAACCTTAAAATGACTATACGCATGCAGTCACAGCAACTGAATAGCTAAATACTGGAAATGAAAGTATGACTTTCATTTTTTCAAGTTGTTAAACAGGTAAGTTATTTCTTGTTGATTATAAAAATTGGGGAAATGTAAAAAAATATTTGCAAAAAACTTGTGAAATCATCCTCAGTTAAATGTAAATGTAGTTTACGCAGTTTTAGAAAGTTAGGACCTTGAACTGACACACAAGTTAAAACATTTGAACCTACAGTGCTTAATTTTTTAACTGTTTTGTATAAAATATTTTCATGAGATGGTGCTGACAAATTATTTAAAAAAAAATAAGCAATGGGTTGCTTTCAGAATCTTGAAACATCTTTAACCATTACAACCAGGGCACTATTAGCTACATCCATGTTATTTCCTTTGTCTTTCTTAAATACCAACAATTCTAACATTAGGAATGTCGTAAGAATAGATAGGTCCAAAGACATATTTTACCCAAACATAATAAAACAGTCGTATTTCTTTTCACCTAAAATTCTAACTCTCATCTAGGCACGCGGTAGTGCACCAGGCCAAGTTTCGGCCTGATGAACGATATATATTACTCGATATATTTCGTCGTGTTTTCCTCCCTATCATTATTCCACATAAAGGTATGATATGTAAGATCAAAATATACATAAATTCTTTAATCCGCTCTGAAAACATTGAGAAAGTTACGTCAAGTGATATCTAAGATATTCAATTTTAAAAATCGGCCATTTTACTACTGACTGGCTGACTTATCATATTATGGGGCACTCTTTGTGAAAGTAAAAATTTGAAATTTGGTATGTAAGTTTTAGGACATAAGTAAAGCAAAAATTCTGAAACAGCTCACTTTTACTTGGAATGCTCTGAAGGAGAGCCGTAATATCCTCTATTTAGGGGCTATTTTGGAATTGTACAATCTGATTGAACCTAAAGTTTCTGAGGTCATATTTGTCTTAGAATTTAAAATACAGGTAAAATTTTATTCACTAAACAAATAAAACTGCCATATTTACCTTTTAGACCCCAAGTCGGGCGCGACTTAAGGGGCATTAAAATGAGCTTTTTTCATACTTTATATTGAGTCTAAAGGTTATGTTCTACCGACAGAGCAAGAAAAAAGGCATGAGATCCATCCCTTTTGTTTTATTCATTAAAAAAATCAAACAAAAATAAAAACAAATAATCTGATCGTCTGTTATGCCAAAGACGCATATGTGCGCATATTTTACACTTTGGCTTAACAGGTACGATGTCAATGATTTTACATTTTTAAAATGATATTCAACAACATGGGGTACTGCATGTGGTACTGCCCTCGAGCCTATATTTACTGGGAGCAGAATTTGCTGATTGGTAGGCGTGGAGGGGTATTTAACGACAAACCCCTAGCCCTCAGAAGAGCGTTTACAGCGTTGCAGTGGTCATGTGTGTCATACGAAATTTTACACTGTCGCCATCTGTCACTGATACTTCAAAGCCATGCCTTTAAATGGTTATATGAGGTTCTTTTATAAGTAAAGCATCTAGGTGTATATAAATCGTTGACGTAACTTAAGTTACATCACTTGGTGTGATTTTGAAATTCTCTTTTGGCAGATGCGCCACTTTTAGTTTTGTCGATATTAGGAAAGCTATTGTATATAAAGTTAAAATATTTTGTTAAAATAAAAAGCTGACCAAAATACATATGCGGGCGACATATCTTAATTTTTGATTTTATTGTCAGTTACGATACTTCGTATATAAGGCAACGAGTTGTTTTGGGAGTTTGCTTGTTTTACCATCTTGGAAATGGACATTATTTTATTTAATCCATAAGCAAAATAGAGTCTAAGTCTTTTTCATACTTTTATTAAACCAATAGAATTTCTCCAACTTTACGAAAGTCAGCTGTCATAAAAATGAACTTATAGTTTCCTCGTTTACTTTGTGACCGTACATTTTAAAGTAATAAAATAAATAATTTACTTTGTTATAAGTATTTTTTTAATAATTTGCCATATTTTTTTTCATACTTGCATAGGTTATCCAACGTCAAGCCTAAAATGTCAATGTCTTCCTGACATGCCCATATTCAAAAATAAGGAGACCACAGTTCCAGTTTATAAATTAAAAATGTAATTTGATTCCTTTTTCAATTTTAAGGTCGCCAAACTGACAATGTATGGTGTGCTATTTTAAATAACAGAATAATAGGTCCCCATTTCTTTAACGTTTCTTTAAACAAAAATAGTTATTTGAATTTTAAATGGAACCCATTTGTTAGGAAATGACATCCTAAATACAATGACACCCCATATGTCAACTTTTTACATTTTTCTATAAAATTATTTAATTTTTTAAGATTCAATCTAGAGTACCATGACGTCGTTAAAACAGCCAATTTTCAGTTAACGAGGCGTGAAAAAATAGTTTTAATTATCTGATGTCTTTTCCAGAAAGGTAAAAATATTTTAAAAAAATATTTCTATACATAACTAAATTTTTTCAAATGGAACGAAGGTGGCTCGTTGGCACATTTGAAAAGATCATTTTTTTGTGAATAACTTCATACCCCACACTTGATATTTTAAGTTAAATCTACACTAAAAAAGTACAAAAATAGGCATAGTAGTTGTTGCTTATAAAATTAATAAAACATCCGGTCTGTGGCATTCGAAAAGAGTCGTGCATTTCGGCAATTTTGTCAGGTAGGCTTAAAAATAAACAAAAACGTTGATGCTAAACGATGATGTTAATGATGACGTATAATTAAAAGCGAGTTACTTATTTAAAGTTATTGCTGTGTTTATTAATAGGGCATTTTGATTTAAATACCTATAAATACAATAATTATTAAGGAATAATAATTATTATTATTATAAGCAACAACTACAATGCCTATTTTTTTAAATATCAAGTGTGGAATATCAAATTACTCAGAAAAAAAATTATCCTTTCGAATATGCCAACGAGCCACTATCGTTCCATTTGAAAAAAATGAGTTATGTCTAGAAATAAAATTTTGGAATCTTTTTACCTTTCTGAAAAAGACATAAACTACGGAAGATAATTAAAACTATTTTTTCACGCCTCCTGAACTCAAAATTGGTTGTTTTAACGACGTCATGGCACTCTAGATTGAATTTTAAAAATTAAATAATTTTAAAGGAAAATGTTAAAATTTGACATTTGGGGTGTCATTGTATTTGGGATGTTATTTTCTATCGAATAGATAAAAAATACAGGGTGTTTCATTTAAAATTCAAAAGCTGAGGTCACTTCCGGTGAAACCGGAAATGATAAGAAACAATTGAATCATTGAGTCATTCAATTAATTTTTAGTTCATATATCAACAAGCCAAATTTTATTTTCCCATCTTAAAAACTAAAAAAGTTATAGGGGGGAACCACCTTTGAGAAACACCCGGTATATGTAGATATACAGTGTGTACATAATGTATGGAACAAATGCATTATTTGCTTAAACAAAAAAAAATTTTTGAACACGTATAATAATTTTAAATTGTGCATTATTCCACATTAAATATAAATATACAGGATGACTCATGAAGTAGATATGAGGTCATTGACTTTTTAAAAAAATTGAAACCCCTATATTTTATTGCAGCTATATAATTTCCAAAAAGAGCTGATATTAAAAATAAAAAATTCTCATGATTTTAATTGACAGCTTAGTAGGTAAAGAGTCTTAAGTAAGAAAAATTAACGGCATAGTAAAAAATAAAATTATCGGGCCATACTTTTTTGATAATGCTATAAACGGGCAAAATTATCATCATTTTCTTCGAATTTTTTTCATTACTACCCTAGTTAACTTATGCCCCCGTAGGAACAATAAAAAACTATAGATAAAAACTCGTGGCATCATCACCACGTTATCCGCAGAAGCAAGGTAATATCTCGATAAGGTTTTTCCAAATCAATAAATTGGTAGACGTTGAGCTACTGAGTGGCTAGCTAGGTCCCCCAATCACATACCGCTGGACTTCTTGTGGGGCACCTTAAAAGTGTTGTATGCAAAATAAGGCCTGCAAATATTGACAATCTAAAAAACCACATAACGACAGAATGTGGAGTTATTTCAGTAAAACCATAAGAAGAGTTCAACAAAATTTTATTAACCGATATTGTCAAGCACAAGAAGGGGAACAATTTCGACATTTAATTAAATAATTTGTTTTGTTTTATGCTTTTTTAATTAAAAAATAAAATAACGTGTTTTTCTATCCTTTGTTTCTGAACGACATTCGCATGGTGAATTTGTTTCATTATGTACACAATTCTTTAACACCCTGTAACTACGAAACTGCCGCCTAAAACCATAATTATTTTATGTTCTTAAAATCGGCTGAAGATTAAAAATCTGCACTATATTATTATGGCGGTTTCCATTTAAAAAATCGTCGATGACGTCATATCTACTACATAAGTCACCCTGAACATTTATATTTTGTCAAAAACGGCGCAATTTAAAATTATTATTTACGTGTTCAAGAAAATTTGCTCTAACAAAGAATTAATTTGTTCTATACATTATGCATAAGTCTTTAACACCCTGTTACTACGAAACTGGTACTTAAAACCATAAGTGTTTTATGTTTTTTAAATTAGCTCTTTTTGTAGTTTATAAATCTGCAATAAAATATAGGGGTTTCTAATTAAAAAAATCGTCGATGACGTCATATCTACTTCAGGAGTAGTATATTTTATGTCAAAAAATGCGCAATTTAAAATAATTATTTACGTGTTCGAGAATATTTTCATTTCTTTTTTATCGTCCCAGATTGTCAAAAAAAATCTCAAAAATATATCCATACCTAGATCTTTAAATGTTGTATCCCTATATACAAACGTACCAATTAAATCAGCTTTAAATATCGTAAAGAAAAAAATGGAATCAAATTAAATATTCAGAGATTAACCAGTTTTTAATTGCTGTGAAACTTTTTTTAGAATCCAAGTATTTTAAATATAAAGAAAAGTTTTGGAAAGACATCGAGGAATAGCACAAATAGTCTTAGACGGATAAGAAAGCACCGTAATTGCAAATCTGGGATACCAAATACCTTTTTTTTTAATGTTACTTAGATAATTGCATTACTGCAACTCCCAAAATTAAACCAAAGATATTTAAAAAAAATCACTTTCGAAATGGAAGAAAACTCAAAAATAAATTTCTTAGATAAGACCTTATACCACCAAAACAACAAAACAAAAACCGAATGGTATACAAAAAAACTTGGGCAGGACGCTATTTAAGTTATTTTTCGCAACAACATATGTTCCAAAAAAATCCGCAATAATGAGTCTAGCAGACAGAGCAATAAAATTAAGTGATCCATCTTACCAAAATAACACAATAAAAAAAAAACAAAAATATTTTAATAAAAAAGCAGCTATGCTATCCTTTAAAACTAATTAATTTAATATTCACATCCCGTCTACAAAATCTAAATAATAACTGCCAACAACAAAAGACAAACAATATCAATAACTTATGAACAAGGTCGTTTAGAAAACTTATAATGATATTTTAAACCCCAAAATATTTCTTTATTCCACAAAGGTTATAACTTGTTACAAAAACATTTTAGCTTCCTTAAAACCAATCCTCCAAAAAATCAAAAAAACTGATATTATTTATGTAATGACTGTCCTAAGGTATACATTGACCAAAAAAAAAACGTCTTAACGATCATAAACATGACAAAAAAATAAAACCACTATAACTAATTACGAAAATGAAACTTTACGTAAATTTAATTATTCCAATATTAAGTCTTAAAAGCAAAATCGAATCAACAGAAAAGGGAATATGTGGAAATGATCTATATTAAAAAAAAAAAACAAAACAAAAAATGAAAACTTTAAATTAGGGGTGTTCGAATTTTCCAATACGAATTATTCGATTCGAATTTCAAATCGAATATTTGACTAATTCAAACTATTCGAATTATTGGAATCATTCGAATATATTAAACTATTTGAATGATTCGAATCTTTTGAATATAGGAATTGATTTTGGCTGCAATTTTGAAAGGTTTGTGATTATTTGAAATTTCCAGTGTATTTAAATGCAACTCAATAATATTCATCCACAATATTGGAAAGTTGTTGGGGTGGTTACTTATAACATACTGAAATATATTAAATTATTTTTGCCAAAATTTTTTTCTTTGATTATTAACCATTAAAATTAGTCTTTAAAGGAGTTTTATGGAAAATACTTTATTTTATTAATAAAAGACGTAATTTTAAATGGAAAGTTTAAGAGTTTCGTTTGCATTATGTTTTTTAAATAGCTTCTACGACTCTTATAATTAGCTTATACAATCAATTATTTAAAAAAAAATAGATGGAGAATTGTTCCTCTGACACCAAATGAGGGAAATTCATCTCTTTGTCACCTTAATAGCTGTATAAAATTTGTTATAATATAGTATTATTTTAGTAATAAACTAGTTTTCTCTCTAATTTTCAGTGTTGTAATTGCAAGTGTTATGAGCCTCCATAGAGTTATTATGATGATTCGTGGACGCAGTTGTCAAGAGTACCAAAGATTACCCGAGACAGAAACACAGCAACAACCTTCTAACCCTCAGAATTACTATCTTCTTTTTACGACAATAGCAAAAATGTCTATAATAATGACTTTTTTTTTCATATGCGATCGAACAAACTTTTTTATGAAGGAAAATAAATACTACTCTGAATTTAGTTTTTGGTTGCCAATTGGTTATGTTACGGTTTTGGGATTATTCTTTACCGAAGACAGTAAGTTAACAAAAATTTTGCACAGAGATCAGTTAAACGAATGTAAAGGTTGGATGCAGTTGGTGATACTAGTATATCACGTAACCGGGGCTAGCAGAATATTAGCAATAAATATGCATATAAAGGTATTAATTTCATCATATCTATTTTTGTTAGGATATGAGCAATTTTCATATGCCTGGCATAGAGCTAATATAAATATTGTAAGTTTTTTTAGGACATTATTTCAGCTTAATTTTATGACAGTAACTTTATGTTTGTGTATGAATCGACCATATCAGTTCTATTATTTTGGACCCTTGCTCTCATTTTGGTACTTGGTGGTTTATTGCTTTTTAGCCTTTCCTCCTCAGATAACTGCTCACAATTCAGAAAATAACGTAATGCAGTTCTTCTACTTACTTATAAAATTTATTTGTTTATTTAGTATTATAACCATTCTTTTTATGTCAGAAGTTTTTTTTGAAAAAATTTTTGTGACCAGGCCTTGGAAAGCTTTATTTGTTACTACTGATGATGATATTCACGAGTGGTGGTTCCGGTGGAAATTGGATAGATATTCAGTAATTTATGGGATGTGTTTTTCTGTAATTTTAATTATAGGTCAGAAGTATAATGTTTTTGATGATAATAACCATTTTAACCTATTTTCCAAAAGAATAGCTCTCAGTGCTACTTTAGCAGCATTTTTAGGTCTGGGAACGTATACTACTATAACGTTTTTATGCAGAAATGAACTGGAATGCAGTGAAATACATTCATATATTGTATTTATTCCAATAATAAGCTATATTTTTTTAAGAAATATTTCTGGGATTCTTAGAACAAGGTATTCCAGCTTCTTTGCTTGGTTTGGGGACATACATTTGGAACTGTTTTTAAGCCAATATCATATATGGTTGGCTGCAGATACCCATGGTGTTCTGGTTCTTATTCCCGGATTTCCTGTGCTAAACTTAATAATTACTTCATTTATTTTTGTGTGTGCTTCTCACGAAATGAACCAAGTGACCAAGGTATTATTACCATATGCAGTTCCTGATGATTGGAAACACGTAATAAGAAATTTTATTTTATTTTTAGCCATATTAGTACCTATTGGAATTAATGATGGAATGTTTTAATTATTAGCTAAAACATATTGATACAGGTTCTAGAATAAAAATACATATATTCTCTAAAATTGCTAAGTCAAAGTTAATATAAAAACACTAATTACGTGAAGTTTTCAAGTCTGTTATAATTAAGAGGTATACACCAAAGACGATAACCTTCAAAATCATTCATTGTCAAAAAATTAGGAAGAACATTGATTTTATAATTTGGTCTAATAAAGGTTTAATCTATATAAATAACTTTTACTGCTTAAATCTTAATTACCGTGTCGTAACTCTTGGGCTTGGACCGTAAGAAATTTATTTTTTTACTTATATTGTGTGTCGTATTAGCTTTAATAGGCTATTGACTATGTATTTTAGGAATAAACTACAACGTTAAGGAGGTTTTATTATTTTATCTGTTCACTTTTTAGTTCTTTCATTTTTACTTAAATTCTTTGCACTTTTTGTACACATGCATTAACACAAAAGTTAGTCAAAATTAAATTTCCTATCGAAATGTCACCTTTTAAAAGCAAAAAAAAACTGTTTAAACAAAAACTATTCAATAAACGAAGCAAAAATAAACCGATAAAATGTTTTTTTTTTTAATTTTTCAAATTTTGCTCCTTACCTATTTTTCACCTGAATTTAGGTATAGGTATTGCTTTGCAAAAAAAAACTGTTATTATGAATGAGGGTTCCTTTCATCGTTTTTTTTTTTAATATATTTTTAACCTTATCCTTTAACATTTTTCCCTGCCGATCATGGTACGTACAATGTGACATGAAAATGTAAGCTTATTTTACAACCTTTAAAGCGGTGTCTAAGAAAAGTATGTAGGATATATATTTTTTTTCTAATCCGTTTACTGTATTTTTTTAATAAAATGTACAAACTATTTTTTATTAATATTATGATATCAATATTTTATAAAGGATTGGAAAATATAAATAAAATTTTTCTTAATAGAAAAGCTCTAACTAATTATGTGTTTTAATGATTGGAATTTTTATATTTAAGTATTAAATATTAAAATTATTTTTTTTTAGTATTAGTATCAAATTCTTCGTAGGCCATCTTCTGAAAATTTAGTTACATCAGCGTTCTCACAATTGACGCTGATACATTTTTGCAGAACATGAAGCAATTTAATCCCTACTTCCTGCAGCCACAGTTTTGTTAACATACTTTGGTTCATCCACGGGCTATTTTTTTAAGCAAACCCAGCGGCGCAGAAGGTTTAATGATGAAAATCGGTATTAGTAGTTTCGAAGCTTTCCAACCCCAGTTGAGAGTAGCCAGCTGTAGCAAATGTCATATCTCAGTTACTATTAAACCTACATACTTTAACCAGGCACCATTTTAAAGGTCGTAAAAAGTTATAGGGCAAAGTTTGAAGAAAACATAAAAAATTAAAAAAAAAACACGATGATAGTTGCCAAATTTAAAAAATCTTAGCTCAGTTACCAAAAACCGTTTTAAAGAACATGATTAAGTCTTTTTTGAGCAGCAATACCTGTACCTTAATTCATGTGGAAAAAGTTATGGTTAAAATTTGAAAAACAAAAGAAATTGCATTTTTCAGTTTTTCTTGCTTCGTTTTTTGAATAGCAATATTCTTGTCTGTAAAAAAAAATTGATTTTAAACAACTTTTCTGTTTACGTCTATGTACCAAAAGTTCATAGAAATTAAAAAACTGAAAAGTGTACAAATTCACCCCCTCTCAAAAATGCACCCCTTTAAAAAGTTCTTGCTGGGTTACCCGCCTGAAAAGTTTCTTAAGAATGGGAGCACTTCGGTCCAGGACCCCCATGAAGTTAGTTTGTTTTGAATGGTATATTTATAATTTTCAAAAAGACAAAACAGACGGGTATGTGTATTAATTTTAAGTTTACCTGAAATTACTTCAGCATCAAGCATAGGTAACCATGTATTATTGAAATTAACAGGTATTGATGCTACACATTTATCTTTATTTAATAATATAGATGCACTTTCTTTTATTTTTCGTTTTTTTAACAAGTTTCCTTTGCTAAAATACCAGAAATATTCGAGTTTATTATGTGGTTATTATCAAATGCGTGTTGACAGATTTTTGATTTGTGAAATTCTGTGTTTTTTATTTATATACGTACAAATAAAGATACATATGTAGCATCAATATATGTTAATTTAATTAATACATCTTATTACCTATGCTTGATGCTGAAGTAATTCTAGATAAACTTAAAATCAATTAACACACCACCTTTTTTTTGTCTCTTTGAAAATAATAAATATAGTAGTCAAAACAACCTAATATGTCATTTATAACAAAACGTCATAAATAATAAAAAAAGTTCTTAATTTTTTTTTTAATTTCAGAGCACAATTCTTACAAATTTAGTTTTAATTTCTATTTTATTTTTCATTTAAATTAATTTTGATAACGGTAGCTGACTTACCGAAACGTAGATACTTTTTTTTGTTTTTTTTTTTGCCTAGGACCGAAGTAGCCCCATTTTTTAAAAACGAACAAGCGAATAACCCAACAAGAACGTATTAAAACATGAATCCGCCACGAAACTAAACATATTAGTAATTGTCTGAAAAGTTGTATGAAGTCCGATTTTAAACAAATTTAATATACGGTGGTTTTTTAAGGCGCTGATTACGAATCTGAAAAAAAAAATCGGAAAAGTTTCGTTTTCGAGATATTCATCATTAAAGTTAATAATTAAACTAACCTCATTTGCACTATGCCTCCTTCTCTGTGCAGAGAATTCTTGATTTTTACACTAAATTAACACATAATATTTTATACACACCTTTTAAAAACCTGTTTTTATATTTATTTTATACCTTTTTTTTTCATTTAATTGCAAACCACTTTCAAACGCCGCAACCATGTATACACTAGGGAATTTTTCAGCAAACATGGCTGCCCCGTTTGAAAGTGAAACTTCTCGATTTATTTAATCTTCATTACTCTGAACCACAGTAGGCTAAAAAACAAAAGCTAATATCCTAGAAACAAAACTATATTGTCATTATAGTTGTTATTAACATTTAACGGCCATTTTATATTTAAATATTAATTTGTGAACCTAACTTATCAACATTAAAAAAAATCAGTTTATATTGAAAGTGAAAAAAACAAGAAAATTGCTTAAAATTTTATATTTTGTTCGCTATCTGGAAAGGCGGCAACCATTTAGGGACCTATTCATAATTTAAAAACATACGGCTCTTTTAAAAGGCCGAGATCACAAACTTGTAATAAAGAAAACAACAAAAATGAAGCTTTAAATAGTAGTAGCTGATCTTTTATTGAAGTTAAAACTCTTTAGGTGCCTTTAGCAGTTTTTGTGGCTATTGAATGAGACTGAACCGCTTGCAACGCCCATAATGCAGTCCGAAAAAAAAACACAATCAAATGCATAATGTATTTGCTTTTTATGGATCGATTCTTTTATTGTCTTAAATTTGAGCTTTGCAGACGTTAGATTGTAAAAGGTTAATAAGGGATCTCGTCTTTGTATAGTTTTTACTTCTGTCTTGTCGTCTTAAGCACACACCCTTATTTTATTCTCTAAAATTACTTTTAAATTACACACCCTTATTTTATTCTCTAAAATTACTTTTAAATTTTAGTAACCAAAATTAATCTACCTCCATCAGAAAAATAGAAACTGGGACTGGAATTTCAGAATCTAAAGCGCAATGAATTTTAACGTCCAAAAAATATTTTCCCCATGTTGGTAATTTTATCCAATATTTGCAACCTGGTCATGATCTGAGAAGATCGGAATTTTGTCACTGATTGATCATGATGATTTGCGGTCAATGTAAGTTGTTTTTTGTTTTAAAATAAACTGATTTAAAGAAAATTTAAATGCAGATAGGTTTCTGGACATACTCTAATCAAGCATTTTTGATATCCTTGATGATGTACCTTTAAATAAAGTACTAGAGATTTACTTTTAACAAGATGGTACCCCTACCCATAACACCCCTCGAATAAGAAAGTATTTAAATACTCACTTTAGAAACCGTTGTTTTTTCGTTGGAGTGTTGGAAAATGAAATTTATAAAGAAGTCATTTTAGCCCAACAACAACCCTATCAAAGAATGTATAAGGCATTTGCAGAAATATAACAATTACACATCATAAATTCCTTAAAATTCATTCGAAAAAGACGTCAAAATGGATATCTTTTTAGATTAAAATATACAGGGTGATCCATTTAAACAAATAAAATTAGGTCAGATAGCTTCTTTACCTGACTCCGTGTACTTATTCTGAACGATAGGTTATTCAACAAGCCTTGTAAAGAAATGTTTGTATAAAATATTTTTCTGTATCTCTTTAAATTAAGAAAATATATAATCTGAAACTAACAATTTATTGTTTTCCCCGTATTTCTTAAGCAAGTAATTTTTTTTTTAATTTTAATTTTTCCATTTTAGGTCTGACCCAAAAAGAGCACATGACGCCTATATTATTTTTTTGATAGCATTAAAAATTACGGAAATACCCAATAAAAGTGTCGAAAATGGTAAACCCTGTACATATATAACATCATAATTGATATATAAAATAAATTTTACTGATATCGAGCAGTAGTTGTGTTTCTATAAAATATATATATATATATATATATATATATATATATATATATATATATATATATATATATATATATATATATATATATATATATATATATATATATATATATATATATATATATATATATATAATATTCAAAACCAGGAGGTTATTGGAGTGCAGTCATAAAATTCATTATTTTATTTTATGACTGCACCCCCAATAACCTCCTGGTTTTGAATATTTTTTCTTAATATGTTATATAGGGTGTAAAAAGTATGATGCTCACGATTTTAATGGGCGATAGTGGAGCTCAAAACAAGTCGAAAAAGCCAAAAACATATGGGTCAAAAGTTAAATGTTTTCGAAATATGGCCTTTCAAAGTTTAAAAAAATTGGCAACACCGCGCCTTTTTCATAGAAGCGAGTCGACGTTTTTTGCGAGTTTTGCATATTTGCCCTTTTTTTAAGAAGATGTTTATTTATATACAAATAATAAAAATTACTTCTTGCAATTTATTTTGTTAATTGATTTGAAATTAAATTTATGTAAAAAACAATACATTATTGTTTGGTTAATATTTGTAATTAAAAAATAATAGTACTCACCACAAAAAGGCTAAATATTCATTTTTGGAGCACAAATTATTATGTTTTAAAACAGCACTTTTTTATTTCACTTGAAGAATAAGATTTCTTTGTTGCACACATTTCGTTTTCAAAACTCTTGGACACTACAGTTGTAAATTTATAACATATCCGCATTTTTCCCGATTTAAAAACAACCAAAAATGTCGCGGCCGTTCAACACGTACCTATTTACAACTGACAACACAAGGACAAGGCTTCTAGCTAGATGGCTCCGTTGCCAATTGTTTTTACATTTTTAACTGGGGAAAAAATTATTATTAGTTTTTTTTTATTTGTAGATTGAAACATTTGAAACTTAGTTTATTATATTAGCAAATAAATCTACTGATAAGCGATCAAGACAAAATTTCAGGTTTTGCAAAATAATGTTATAAGTTTAAGCTTCGACATCGTTTGAGACAAACATCGTCAAGTTTTGACAGATATATTATATAGCTTTATCACTTGTTTTAGCTCCACTATCGCTCATTTAATATATATATATATATATATATATATATATATATATATATATATATATATATATATATATATATATATATATATATATATATATATATATATATATATACAGTGCTTTCATTTCAAAACGAACCACCCTAAATATCTTTCAAAAAACACGTCGATTTAGATATACAGGGGAAGTTTAATTTCGTATTTGATAAAATTTTATCGGTCATCTCCCAACCTCCAGTTAACCTCACTTTGATATGTCAAATGGCAACCCCCATAGTGTGACACATCATTGTAAGCGCATGAAATTTGCTATCCAACAGTACTAAGAAACTTTAAATCGATGGACGTAGAAGCGACTTGAAGTAAAAATGTGTTAATTAGTTTATCGTGTTCAAATAATTTATTTTATCAAATGCTCAAAATGTGCGCCGTTATTGGCGAGACAAGCTTGTTTTGAAATTCCTCGCAGACTATTTTAGTGTGCATTAATTCCAATTATTATTTTTTGTGTTACCTGCTACAGCAAAACACTGCAATAGCACAAGTTTTTAAGACGTTTAGGAACCAGTTAAATATTACTGTTAGGATTGTCATTTTGACATTGTTAGTTTAAAATTAAGAATCTTGATTTTAAAATGGTGTATAGCAGAGAGAATAGAAATAATTTACCTATATGGGGCTGAAGATCGATGCGCGCGTAGAACCGCCAGAGTATTCAATGAGAGGCATCTAAATAAAAACGTGATGCATAAATATGAGGGGGAATTGGTGCGTAAGTTTGAAGAAACTGGATCTGTATGCAACAAGAAAAGTACTAATGAAAGGGTTTTAGACGAAGCACGCCAGGTTGAGGCACTAGGACAGTTCGCAATAGATCCGACGTTGTCTATTCCAAAAGTTTCTAAGCTGACCAATATTTCTACGGGTTCCGTGCACAAAATTTTGAAAAAGAATAAGTTTTCCCATACAAAATACAAATTTTCATGAACTCAACGAAGACGATTATGATAGATAAATAGAATTTTGCGAATCAATGTGCCAGCGAATTGACGAAGACCCTCATTTGATCAAAAAAATCTGCTTTTCTGACGAATCAACTTTTTCTTAAATGGAATTTTAATAGACATAACTGCAGATATTGGGATAATGAAAATCCGCACATATTTCAGGAAGGACATACTCAATTTCCAGAAAGTTCAACGTTTGGGCAGGTATTTATGGAAAGAAATTATCGGGCCATTCTTTCTGGAAGAAAATTTAACTGGGCAACTGTATCTGAACCTTTTGGAAAATGCGATATACCCTTTATCGTCCAATCTTTGAAAATCAGGTGGATGAAAATGGTGCTATGGAACTCAGTGAAAATAATTTGCATTTCCAGCAAGATGGAGCCCCCCCCACTATGCTTTAGCAGTTCGAGAGTGGCTCAATGAACAGTTTCAGGCCCTGGATAGGAGACGAGGTGCCATCGAATGGCCAGCACGGTCTCCAGACTTAACTCCTCTAGACTTTCTCCTCTGGGGTTATTTAAAAGTAAAGTTTACAAGCGCCACCTAAATATTCAAGAACTTAAATGTAGAATTACACTAGAATGCAGAGGTATTACCAGACAAACTTTCGCCAACGTTCGCGAAGAATTTCAAAACAGACTTTATTATTGTCTCCCAATAACGGCGCACATTTTGAGCATTTGATAAAATAAATTATTTGAACACGATAAACTAATTAACACATTTTACTTCTAAGTCGCTTCGTCCATCGATTTGGTTTCTTAGTACTGTTGGATAGCAAATTTCATGCCGCTTACAATGATGTGTCACACTATGGGGGTTGCCATTTGCATATCAAAGTGAGGTTAACTGGAGGTTAGGAGGTGACCGATAAAATTTTATCAAATACGAAATTAAACTTCCCCCGATATCTAAATCGACTGTTTCTTTTGTTTTTTGGTGAGTGTTTTTTTAAGATATTTAGAGTGGTTCGTTTTGGAAACTGAAAAATATATATATATATATATATATATATATATATATATATATATATATATATATATATATATATATATATATATATATATATATATATATATATATATATATATATATATATATATATATATATATATATATATATATATATATTATGGAAGAGTTTAATAATTATTGAAATCACGAGATCCTGACGTAAAAACAAGTTGAATAAAAATATTGATAAATAGCGGACAAATATTAATTACTAAGATATTTTACCCTACAATTATTGTTTAGTTAAAACTAATCAAAACATACCCGCCACTGTCAGCGTGTTCTTTAAATTTCATGTTTTTATCACAAGAATAATTTTTATTTTGTCAGTAGTAATACAAGTTTCTCAAGTCAGCAAAAAGAATCTATTTAACGTTTAAAACACATTACAAGTTATTTCTACACGGTTTTCTGCAGATGAATTATAAACAATAATGCCCAAAAAATACTTTACAAATAAGTTACTTATACCTTTTTTGTTTTGGTCACAAAAATACACAATTTGTTATTAAATATAGCAGCTTTTTTAAATAATCTTTCCATTCTCGTTGTTTTTGTTGCATTTTTTTAAATCCAATTACTAAGAACCCTTAACTAATGTAGTACCACTTTAATATAACGGTGAGCGTGTAGTTTGTGTTTTTTGTATTGTTTCCTTATTAATTATTATATTTGGGATGATTTTTAATATGAATCAAACACATACCATTAAAAACTGAGTATTTTTTTGATGTAATTTTATTTTTTTGGTAACAATTTTTTTTAACAAAATTTGTCAGAATATTTATAATCAAGTACTAAACGAAAAGTAATAATCCTAAAACGAAACGGGATGTGTTTTCTTTAAGACTAAGGTATAAACTTACAATTAAAAAAAAAAGACATTAAATAAACAACGTTTTTTCACAAAAATCCCATGCAATAAAAAAGTTACAAATTATTCCTACAGTTAATACAGAGCTTTGTTGAACATTCGACACAAATGGGCTTAGTACACATGTAACACAAGTGAAACGTTTTTCTTTTTATTCTTGAAGGACAAGTGTAACAGGTTTTTCTTTTTTCAAGTTTTTCCATGCCAGCTTGTTCCAGACGTTCTTCGGGAATATTTAAAATCCTCAGTATTGAAGACCGTAACTCTCGAAGGATCCTTGGATTGACAGCTCTTCTTTCTAAATGTGTCCTCACCATCCGATCAGCGAGTATCTTTAAAAAATCTGGTTTTCCAATTAATTCATTATTTTTAAAACTGTGGTGGATAATATGAGCATTTACTCCGCTTATATCCAAAATTCGAAAAAATATTACCATAGGCCACCTTCTGGTGCGACGGCTTGTGAAGTGATTGGCGCATTTTTCATCAATAGCATTTACTGCACCCTTTGTAGTATTATATTAGGTTATAATCTCCGGCTTTTTTGTATCAGCGTCAAATGATGGTGAATGGTACATGGACGATATGAGAATAACCGCTTTATTTTGTTTTGGGACGTATGAAACCAAGATCTTCCTGATTATTTAAATCGGCCAACTCCTCATCTTCCCCTTCCTGCTCCGAATCAGTTACATGTTCACTTGGTTCATAAACACTTTCGCTGACGCTATCTTCGTCACTCTCAATTGCGTTTTCGGTTTCAATATCATCCAACCACTTTAAACCAGTAGCCTCAAAATCGGGATCGCCAAACCGAATTCTTTTCGATGGACTTGCACCATAGTCAGCCAAGAATTAGTTTCACTAATACTGTGCTGCGGTCACTATGACCGCAAAAGAATTTAAACTCGACGTAATTTGAAAAACAAGCGCGTAAGACACGACGTACTTCGACTGCTTTCTTAAAATGCACTGACTTAAAGGTACAGAGACGCTCAACGCAATACAACTAAGGAGGAGGTAACTGCTAGTGTTGTGTTAATATAGGCATCGGTCATGATGACCGCACCACAGTAGTTAAGGGTTAATAATACTTAAATGGGCTATTGACTAAATTTTGTTGGTTAAACGCTTTTTTTAATGTAAATAATTTTTTTTTAGAAAACAAGTAATGTTAGATACAAAAAAAATATTTATATTTTTAACAATATTTTAACTACTGTTGTTATTGCATTGTTTTATTTCTAAATAGCTCAGCTGGTAAAAGTATTTAGCAGAGCAGGGACGTGTTAGATGGGTAATAAAGGTTTCAATATACTAGAGTATTTCCATAACACCCTATATATGAATATATAAATTAACAAACAAACGCCAATAATATATACAGCGTGTCCCATATTCGATACTTTTATAGGGTGTCTCCGTAATTGTTAGTGCTATCGAAAAATTCACATAGGTGTCATATGCTCTTTTGGGTCAAACTTAGAATGGTAAAATCAAAATTTAAAAATTTTTGCTCGCTTAAAAGATACAGGGAAAATTAAAAAAAATTGCCAATTTTGGAATGACCCTATATTTTTTTAGTTAAAAGAGATACAGAAAAATGTTTTATTCAAAAGTTTTTTTATAATGATTGTTAAATAATCTGCCGTTTTCAGAATAGGTATACGGGGTCAGGTAAAATATAATACATAAGTGAAAGGACCTAACCCCATTTTTGTCATATAAAATACTCTGTACATTTTATTCTAGAAAAAAAGCGTATAAAATTATCTTTTTAAAAATATAACACACCATGAATGATATTGCTTTTCTATGCAATGTATTTAAACTATATTACTTCAAATCACAGTAGGCTATGAAACAAAAGCAAATATCGTAGAAGCAAAACCATGTTGACATTGTAGCTGGAAATACATTAATTACACAATATATTTTAACAACCAAATAGTGGGGGAAATTCTTGGTACAAGAAAGTAAATTTAAAAACTATAGAAACTTTAAAACAAAAGATATTCCATTAAGGGAAAAATACGGAAATCATTGCAAATGTTCGAAAGCCACTTCGTCGATTTTAATGCACTTGAAACATCTTTTTTAAACGGATTTTAATGCATTTATGATGTGTAATGGTTTTATATCTGCAACGACCTCATGAATTATTTGATCAAGTTGTTGTCGGGCTAAGATGACTTCTTTAAAAATTTTATTGTCCAACAATCCCCAAAGAAAAAATTCTGGAGGCATTGAATCCGGAGATCGTGGAGGCCACCCTATAGGTCTATGTGTTCCTATTCAACGGTTTCTAAAGTGAGTATTTAAATACTCTTTTATTTGAGGAGCGTTATGGGTAGGGGCGCCATTGTTAAAAGTAAATCTCTATTAATTCATTTTAGGGAACATCAAGGAGATCAAGAAGGTTTGATCGGAGTATGTCCAGATGTCTATCTTTCAAAGTGGGGATACATCAGTTTATTTTGAAATAAAAAACAACTTAAATTTACCCCAAATCGACCTTGTTGACAAACAGGTCGTTTCATGTCGGTTAAGAATACCGCAACTTATTCGACATTCGTCTGACCAAATAAATATATATATATATATATATATATATATATATATATATATATATATATATATATATATATATATATATATATATATTAATACATATAAAAATAATTCAGGAACAAAATCAAATTTTCATAACTTTTGGGTAGATTATATCTTTGAATATTTCTGACTTGTCTGAAGCCTTTCTTGTTGAAGACTACCAACAAAAAATAGATTATAAGAAAATCAGCAAAAAACGAGAGATGAAAATAATCCTTTAAAAAAGTATCACAAATTCATTCTTGTTCCCGATAATTTTGATGTGTATATATATATATATATATATATATATATATATATATATATATATATATATATATATATATATATATATATATATATATATATATATATATATATAATGGCCTTATTCCCTCGTCTTTTTACGAGAAATGAAAGAGTTGGGAAAAAACTTTTAGCACGGTCATATGTGGGTCCATGAGAGCATATTTCAAAATTATTTTGAAATATACAGGGTGACAAAAAGAAACTACATATCAAAGTTATATTTTTTCTATAACACCCCATATTTTTTAATATTTTTAGATACTCATAGACCAAATAAGGTGAGTTATTTTAAATTCCTATACCTAAAACAACGTTTTCTGAGAAATTTAAGAAATTTAAAATTACAGAACTAATTTAAAATTGTTTACCCGTAACATATAACGAGCGCTAGTAATTAAATTTATTGCTTAGCTCACAGTAGGCTATGAATTGCCTTAATATTATACAGAGTGTTGAAAAAAATTGCCTTAAAGTTTGGACACATATTTTATTAAATAACTTTCTTAAGTTAAATGGAACACCCTGTATTTAGTGGCTTATTTTGACGCGGAACCAAATTCCCTTTAAAACCATATTAGGGTTTCGTATACCTATCTCTTCTGCTTTTTATGCAGATGGCCATTTTATATTTATTTTGACTTATCCTTTATCTTAAAAATGGAACACCCTGTATTGTAGTTAAAAAACCTTTTTATTAAGAATCACGTGGATTTTCTAAAAGCACAAGTTTAAATTTTTGAAAATAAGATGTATCTCAAGCAAAATACAGGCAAAAGTAATAACTCCAATTTATCTCCATCTCTAAAATAGTAAAGCATTTTTAAAAATGAGGATCGAAATATAGTAGAAGGCACACCTGTCCTAATTATTAAGACGAAATATGTTAAATTGCCCTTGTGTCTTAGCAAATGTATCAGATTTTATGGTAAAATAATACTACTCGTGTTCCAACTATTTCACCCCCACACGTTAACAGACCATCTGTGCTGGTGATCAAGGGTTTCAAAAATATTAGGATTTTTGTCACTGTAGTAGTAAAATATTATGTTAACTAATCCGTTTAATGAAAATAAAGTCTAATCATTTGTTGAAACATGGGCAATTTAACAAATTTTGTCTCAAAATTAGATGCCTTCTATTAGGATTTTATCTCATTTTAAGAATGCTTTAATATTTTAGAAATGGAAATAAAATTAATTTTGCCTGCATTTTGGGATACATCTTTTTACAAAAATTTAAACTTGGGCTTTTAGAAAATTATGATTCTTAATAAAAAGTTTTAATTACAATACAGGTGTTCCATTTTTAAGATAAATGATAAGTCAAAATATAAAAACGCCTTTTTATAAAAGCAAAGAGATGGTTAGAAACCTAATATGGTTTTAAAGGAATTTTTTCCGTCTAATACCACTAAATAAGGTGTTCCATTTCAAGGAAGTTATTTAATAAAATATGTGTTTTAAACAAGGCATTTTTCAACTCTCTGTTTAAAATTTAAAAATTATTTAAAAGTTAACTTCCTTTGGCTACAATAAATTTAATTCAAGCAGCTCGTTAATTTACAGGTGTAAACTTTTAAATTATGGTCTTAATTTTTAAAAAATTTTTAAATTTCAGAAATTATTTTAGGTATAAAATATACAATAACTTTATTTGTCTTTTTATCTAAAAATATCAAAAATATGGGGTGTTCCATGAAAAAAAACTTGATATGTAGTTTTTTGTCACTCCATATATTTCAAAATAATTTGAAATATGCCTTTTGAAATTTCTTCTAAAAAATTTTTCCCAACTCTTTTCATTCTAGAAAACGACGATAATAACCCCTTTATATATATATATATATATATATATATATATATATATATATATATATATATATATATATATATATATATATATATATTATAATATTATATTTTAATATATAATAAATTATAATTCTTAGCCTTTTATACATAATAACAAAAAGGTAGACTTTCTTTGGGCTAGGGTTCCTAAAAAAAAAATTTTTATTAAGGGCCTTTTGAAAGAAAGTCTACCTTTTTATTATTAAAACAAGGCTCAAAATTTTTATTATATTGCAGTGTGGGTACAAATACTGCGTTTTCTTTTTAAATCACTTTTTAAAGTGTGCTGCACTCACCTAGGTAGAATTGGCAAAAAGCTTTCGAAATTCACATATTGAACTAATGAAAGGTTTTACTAAGTCTTTATGTAAGCAACATCTGGATTTTTTTTGGTAAACACCTACATGGGCACATTAACTTTAACCTGGGATATTAAGATTGGGACTTGAATTTCTTGAGGATGGCGCTAGTTGTTTTTAATGTTAGGTTTTAAGTTACAGTTGTTTTTAAGGAAACTGTTGCTGTCAAGGGTGCCTAAATTGATGTGACCATCCCCAAAAAGGGTGAAACACGTGATTCAATTGGCTGGACCCGGGTTTCCATTTTTGGAGGCCCCGTATTTTAAGCAATCAAGCTTAGTAGTCATACCTACCAGGATATTTGATTTTTCTTTTCTTTTTATTGGGAGCCCTATGTCCAAAGAAGGTCTACCTTTTTATGACAAGTTTTATGAGACCACGTTGATTTATTTAAAATATGAATTACATTTCAAAATTTTATAAGAAAATTCAGAAAAAAAACGAAATGAAAAAAATAATTTAAAAAATACAAATTCTTTTGTTCCTAAAAATTTTATTTATATATATATATATATATATATATATATATATATATATATATATATATATATATATATATATATATATATATATATATATATCCCATAACAAAAAATCATCTAAATTAGTTAATTTAGTTTTTTGTTCCTTTTTACGTTAATCATCTTGAAACAATAACAGCGCCGAACCTAATAGTTTCGTTATATTTTTTAACTTAAAAAATCGTAGTTACGTTAAAAAAAAACAACGTTATGGTTTTCGGAAACTTACACGGCCTCGTTACGTATTTTATTATTGGGGCCTAACACATATTCTGAAACATCCATTATATAACTTACCTTATAAAGAGGGTTTTCTAAGGATTTAAAAGGCGGTTCTGTTATGTTGATTATATAAATTGATCTTTTGGATCCCTAATGTGTGGTGTATGGTAAAAATACAGAATGTTTAATTAGGTATGGTCAAATTGTATTTTTATTAACCATTTAATGTCCCGCAACATAAGGATGGTACAGCATTAAAATAAAAAAATTTGTATAATGAAGATCTTGGGAAAGTCACTAAACGTATTGGGGTTTGGGGACTTATCATAAAAGGGGGAATGATCGATGATGATCGCGTTGTTAAATTTACTGGACTTAGGCAATTGTTTAAAGTTAACACGGTTTAGAAATGTTTAACAAAATGTCAGATTTTGACAGGTTGCCTACTAAAATTATTGAATAACACGCAATGGTTTTTTAAAAAAATTCTAAAAACCCTTGTTGACTTTTAAAATTGCTAAGTTTGCTAAATTAACCGCGATCACCACTCCCGGGCCCTAATATATTAAAAGGGCAAACTTTTTTGATATTAAAGTAATTGATCCAAATTTTATTTTATTAAACGATTTTTCACGCCTTTCCTCATATACTTTTTCTTTAAACATCTAGAGGGGGGCGAAAATTTACTTATACAAAAAAAAAACTAACAAAGTGAAACATATTTTTTTAAAATGATTAAGAAAAAGATTTGATTAAATATCCTTTGTGTTTGAGTTTTCCAAAACAAAACTGTGTACCCTATCGATTATTAAAACCTCAAAAATTAATTATTTAATTTTTTTACCCTGAAGTTTTTAGCTTTTTTTGTATAAATTAAATTTGCGTCCCTTCCTATTATAGATGCCAACGAAAAAATGGATGAAAAATTGTGATAAATCGCCTGTTATTTTTGATTATCATTTTTCGTTCACCCCGAAATTAAATAGTTTCCAAGATAAAACCAGTAACAAGTAAACCATTCCTAATAAAAAAACTAATATAAATATAGAGAAAAATTTATTCATAAAAATCATGTTAAACTCTCCTTTCATATTTCCCAAATTTTTGTACGGACTATTTTATATGGAAAGCTTATTTTATAAATCCACACAAAGTGTAACAGTTCATATATAAAAATGTTCATGTGATAATGTTTTTTTCTTTCTTAATTTATCAAAAAGTCTTAAATATTTTGTGATGTAAATATGAGAAAAGGTCCAAAGTTAGGTAAAAATTGCCTACATAATCTATAAATGCTTATTAAAAATCAACTGTAGGTAAATGTATTTTTTTTATCCATAATCTCTTCTTTTTTTTTCCTGCTAGTTGAACCTGGAAAAAAAAATTTGTAAAATATTTGCCCCAAAACTTTTGGTTACTGACATAATTGTTTTATTAATTAAAAGATAATTTTATATCACAAGTTTGACAAAAAAACTGTATTTGAAATAGTATCATAGATACTTTATTTTCCAGGATAAACCTTGTGTTGGCTTTAAAGCCTACAATTTTTTAAAGTATATAGTCAAAATGTCTCTTATATTAGCTACACGATTAGCTATTACTAAATGGTAAAGTAAAGTACTGATAAACCACCCAATTTAAAAAAAAAAGAACATTTAGACACTTTGTACTATGTAATTATTTTGCTTCTATTTGATAAACAATGTAATTAGAAATTCAATTTATCACTAAAGAAAACTTTTACTTACAGTTATACTAGTTACGTTACTTGAGCATGTTAAATCAAAGCCTCTTTTTAACTGCCAATCCACTTTATGATTAGTTGTCATTTGTAAACATAATGTGCTGCATCTACAATTTATTTAAAATTAATTTTCTAATAATTATTATTATTTTTTTTTTTTTTTTTTTGAGCAGTTTAAATCGTCTTTTCAATGTACACCGGGTTTTACCAAGGTGAACATCTACGTAATCACGTTCCAGGCACCTCCTATGTTTGTAGCATCTAATTGATTTGCATTAGTCTTACAGATTTCAAAGAAAATTCTCAATGCTTGTATTAAAGTTTTGGGCCATTGGGAAGTTATCAAAGGCACTATCTTACGTTGTTCATTTTCCACATTTGCTGTGTTTCCTTTTAAGATTTTGTACTTTTCGATCTTCCGGTATATGTCAGTGTTGTGGTTTTTGTATTTTATATTATTATTATTATTATTATTATTATTATTCTATTATTTAATAGTTCACAGGTTTAAAAGTACAAAATATACTTCACAGTGAACACTTTAAAGTTACAACTTTGATCAAATTTATTCAACCGAAGTATTTCATTTATTTAAAATACCCAATTTTTGCTATATAAGTCCCCTAAACATTTTTTTTGACCGATCGGAAAATACCCATTTTCTGAAAAACATTTTGGCCAGAAAGTAACTTTTTTTCGGGCTAGATCAGAAAGTAGTTATTAAGGACCGGAAAAACACTTTTGCCAGGCTCATTTGTCACTAAACCCATTTGTTACTTTGCAGATCCATGAAATTAAAAATAAGCTGTTAATTTGGAGCATAGCCGTTTTTGGTTGTTATGGAAACGAACTTCAGTGGATTTTTTCTATCTTTGGACAGTCCACGAAGGCTTAGCCTAAGTACTACCGTACTGTGGGTGTCTTAATTTAATCTTATTGTTATAATAAGTATCAAATCCATGTCAAGCGGATAAATAGACCTGTTGTCGATCATTAAAATATTATTATTGTTTTTTTAATAGTTTCGGTGAAAAAACATTGTACATTCATGACCGCTTTGCAGCTCACCCAGTTGGTAGGCTTGCCCTACAACCATTTGACTCGACCTGCAAAAACACTACTTACCAGTCTTATAAATGACTAATGGCGAATATATATATTTTTGCTAATATGTAAGGTATAAAGCAACCAAACTTTAACCTATACTTTCTTTAATTTATATGTATCTAGGGAATGGGAGGTACCTCACCAAACTAAATCCGGACTTATTACCCCAATATTTATCTTAAGGAAACGGCTAATGCTGGATTTTCTAGACTTATGACTTAAAAACCTTACCTTTAAAATCTGGATTTTTGGTCAGTTTATCTATATACCTACATACATACATACATAAAAACTGAAGTGCAATAAAAACAACTGTAATATACTTACTTTACGATCCATATTTCCCTTTAATATCACGAGAAAAAAAAATTTACAACACAAAACACAAATTGTTCTTAAAATAAAGTAAGGTTAAGTACTAAAGCGAAGCTAATCTTTCTTTCTAAACCTGGCGTCGTTGTCAAAAAACGTACCAATCTCTGTGCGTGGTACATTTAAGCAAACGAGGTCGATATGTTAACTATGTTTACATTTCCACGAGGAAATATAGTAGACGCAGTAAACGTAACGATTCTGCATTAAATAATATCATTATTATAACGTTACAACAATAACATTTTATGTTTTAACAAATTTTAATTGTATCTGATACGTATATTAACACATGTATCGAACTTGTATTTAAAAGACCATTCTATACATGACAACATTTTAACGTTAATATAAAAGTACATAAAAATTACGTCCGTAAGATGTTTGTTCTATACCGTATTAAAAATATTTACAAGGGTATGTTACAGAAACGAAAATTATTAGTAACAATTCAAGAAAAACGAAACAGGCATGATAAAATAACGTTTAGAATTAAACGTTATCACAGTTACTTTGAATAACGTTACAAAACGTGCTCAAGATGTTCTTTGTTAGTGGGATATATATATATATATATATATTTTTTTTTTTTTTTTTTTTTTTTTTATATATTTTTTATATTATAATTATTAAAGAAAAAACCGGAACGGAATCTCAAAACCATAAAACATAAATTGACCAAATTTGGTACGAAGGGTAACGATATGATAAATAAAATTGTCCAGCAACGTTGCCAAAATAGTTTTTCGAGGTGAGGAATTTTCAAAAAAAAGGAACCAAATTTTTTTTTAAGGTTCCCCCAGTATACCCTATTAGACCTGATATTATTTTTTTTAACCTGACCAATTTCCAGAATGGCCTCTGGCTTTTTTTCGAAATAAATACAGAAACGATAAGTTATTGCCAATTATCTTGAAAGGGCCAACCAAAAATGGTTAAAATTAGTACAGGAGGGTAACTGGGCATTCTAAAAATTAAAAAATTGTGTTTGCGATTTGAGTTACTAGTTTTTTAAAAAAAGTCAAGAAAATGGAATAAGGAAAATTTAATTATTAAACAAGTAATTATTAATAACAATATGGGAAAAAAAAAAAAACAACAAAGTACTTATCTCAATCAGGTGCTCAAAATGACTGCCATCGTTGGCAAAAAAACCGAGGCGATCATTTAAAAATTTTGCCCAAAGTGTTCGATAACATGCCTGGACTAATTTGTGCAGCCAAACCAAAATTTTTTGCCTCAGTTCTTCTAAATCGTTGGGGATCTTTATAAACTCTGCACTTTAGATGACCCCCAAAAGAAGAAATCTAGTGGAGCCCGGTCTGGGGATCGAGCTGGCCATTCCAGAGTGCCACTTTCTTCCAACCATCTTTCTGGAAATCGGATTTTAAAAACTCAATGACCCCTCTGGAGAAATGAGCTGGAGCTCCATCGTGCTGGTACCAAATGTCATCGATGTTTTCATTTAAATTCCTAATTTCGGGCATTATGTTGTCCAGATCAAAATACTTTTGTCCCGTCAAAGGTTAAGAAAAATGGACCAATGATGTGTTCCCAAAATTCCCGCCCAAACATTACTTTTTCCGGGTACTGGTGTGAATTCCGATATCCAGCGGGATTGTTCTACTCCAGAATCTACAATTGTGACGGTTCCTTTTATTAAGGCAAAGGTTGCTTCATCGCAAACAGAATTTTTTGGTGGAAATTAGGATTGTTATTTATCTTTTCCTTAATAGTTTCTGCAAACTGGGCTCGACATCCGGATCATCTTCTTGCAATTCAGGGTGAATTTTAGGGTTTAATTTTTTCTTCCTTTAAAATATTTGGACTGATTTCTGACTTTTTTGATTAAGGGCTAATTGTGTGGTACTTGTCTTAGGGTTTTTTCGAGTTCCAAAAGAAAAAATTTAACTTATTCTAAACATTAGTAACCTGGTTTTCCCTGATCCGGGTTTTTCTTTTCACTCCGCCTTTCCCAAGAAATTTTGTTACTGTCCTGCAGACAGTAGATTTTTTATCTGTTTTTCGGGATAGAGCGCATTAAAAAAATTTTCAAACTTTATAAGATTTTGTTTATCCCCATATCCTCGAAAAATAAAATTTTCGATTCCTGCTTTTCGGTAAATACAAAGGCCATAATAAGCAACAATATTTGCTACAATTCAAAATTTTCAATTATTTGTCGATCTAATTGTTTTGGAATATCTTCTGAGGTTTCCATGACAAAAACAAATGAATAGCAGCCTTCGATTAATAATTTTGAAAGGCAAATCCCGCCTTCTTGTTTTTTTTTGAAAAAAAACCAACCATTTCTTACTAAGATTCAAGTGAAAGGGGAAAATTTTATCCAACATCAATCCAATTATGTTAATTTTTACAATAAAATCTTTTTCTTGTGTTTTTTCCCAAAAAAAGCAGGGTTTTTTATCCGGAACCCGCAAAAAATAAAAACGGTAAATTTTATATCATACTAAGTTGACAGGAGCAATCGGCGGCACTAATAAAACTATTATTTTTAAAATTCCCAGAGAAAAATAAACTTGGCAACGTTAAATAATAAATTTTTTTTTTTGGATGTCCCGTTACTCTCCTACTAATTTTTTAGAACTTTGGTTGGACTGTATTCTAATTTATTTTAAAAAAGCGAGAGGCCATATCTCCCAAATTGTCAGGTATAAAAAACAATAATATCCCGGTCATAATAAGATTAATATGGGCAATCGATTGCAAAAATAAAAATTAGGGTATTCCATTTAAAATTTGAAAATTCCCTCACCTACAGAAAAACTATAAATTTCAACGTTGTTTGTACAATTTTTTTAATTTATCATATCCAGTTACCCCTTCGTACCAAATTTTAATTTATGTTTGATGGTTGCTGAGATAATTACTCCGGTTTTTCTACTACCTTTAATATATATATATATATATATATATATATATATATATATATATATATATATATATATATATATATATATATATATATATATATATATATATATATATATATATATATATATATATATATATATATATATATATATATATATATATATATATATATATATATATATATATATATATATATATATATATATATATATATATATATATATATATACAGGGTGTTACAAAAATTTTTCAAAAAAAACCCGGGGGGGGGTTTAACATTAAAAAATAGGAAAAAAGAACATATAAACAAGGGTCCGGAATTGCTTCGTTTTTGAGATACAGGGCGTTGAAATTTTAAAAAATTTTTTGGGTTTTTCTAATTTTTAAAAATCCTTTTTCAATTTTTTTTTAAATTTTTGTGTTTGCAATAGTAATGGGTATCTTTTGAATTAATTACATTTAAAATATTTATTCCATTGGCGTCCCCGGGGTATCTTAGGTCATATTAATGGAAAAAATAGCCGCCATCGTTTTTTTTAGGTTTCAGTTAGTTTTGGGTTGCGCAACTAAAAATACAACTTTTTTGTCTCTCTACTTTTTTTTGAGTCTCGCTTCGTTTTTAAGGGGAAAAAAAAAATTCTTTTGAACCGGCTTAAAATAAAACCGGAAAAAAAATGTACAATGCTTGGACATTAATTAATAATTCAAATAATAACTAAACGAAATACATAATTTAAATAAAACAACAAATTTCAAACTGTCCAAAATTTATTCAATGTTCTCACGTCAGTGGCGTTCGTGATGGTAAGCATTTTATTTTAGTCAAAAAAAGGCGACCTCAAATTTTTTCAAAAACTAATATCGTCTCCCTAAAGGAAAATTAATTCTGCTTGAAAGTGCCTTTGGACTTTTTTGTTTTTAACGCACCGGTTTTTGAGATAAAAATTAATTTATTAATCATTAAAATTCTTCTTTCGGAATTTTAAATAAAAATTAATAATCTAGATAGGTCTGTAAATGGTTTTCATATGTCAAACTTTCGAAAAGAGGATAGTAGAGTGCTTAGTAATTTGCTTTCAAAGTGTTTTAATTAGTTTTTAATAAGTTACCTTTAAAATAAAAAATAATATGGTGAATTATTCGTTTGAAGAATTAGCCGACATTCAATTTTTTATGTCAAAAAGAAACGGGAATTCACACGAAGCAAGACGTCTCTAGGGGGATGCATTTCCTGGCCGTCAGTTACCTTGTATAAATACTTTTCAATGTCCAATACGTTTGAGAGAAACGGGAAAAACTCACTGGCAATTTTGTGGATTGTGGGGGCCAAGAATTGCACGAAATGTGGAAAATGGGAGAAAACGTTTTAGAAGCGGTGGAACAAAATCCCTTGTACAAGGCGCTGGAAATCAGTTGGGGAATACGAATCATGTGAATGTATGGCGAATACCGAGAGTACCAGCTATATCCTTACCATTTAAAAGGGTTCAAGGTTCTCTGAAGCAGATTTTCTACCCAGACTAATATTGTCAGTGGTTCAGACAAAGAACTGGAAAATAGGCAATTTATTTCGTTTGTCTTGTTCACCGATGAAGTTCGTTTACCAGAAATGGTATTTTCAACTTCCATAACGAACATTTTTAGGATGGGAATCCCACATCATCCATCAACCCAGGCCCGCGGCAGTTTTCGATCAATGTGTGGGCCGGGATTATTGAAAATTATCTGGTTGGTCCCTTTATTTTACCCACGATTGGATGGACAACATACTTAACCACAGGAAAATCCCCATCCTTCTAGAAGCTTTTCCCTCTTAATGTTCGCAGTCATTTATGGTTTATGCACGAGGCGCCTCTCATTTCAGTCGGAAGAAAAATTTTTTAAACCTTTACGTTCCAAGAAAATTGGATTGGGCCTATTCCTTGCCCCCCCGATCACCGGACTTAAATCCGGCGACTTTTTACCTCTGGGGACACCTTAAGCAACTGGTGTATTCCACTCCCATAGCGAATGAGGCCACATTAGTGCAACGTGAACCAATGCTTGTGAAACAATAGGGGCCAAACACCCAATATTTCCAAGAGTGAGAAGAAATATGGAAACGAATTAGAGCAAATCAAGTCGGGTAAAATTTCAAAATTTCATTTGAATTCAAAACTTAATACACTAGTTTTTTTACAAAAAAAATTTATTTGTAGAATTTTTTTTTTCTAAATTATGTATTTGTTTAGTTATTATTTGAATTATTAATTAATAAAAATTTAAGCATTGTACATTATTTTCTTTTTAGTTTTTTTGCGCAATCTAAAAAATAACTGAAACCTAAAAAACGCAGTGGCGTGGGCATATTTTTTCTCGTTAAAGACCAAGATACCCCGGGGGCGCCAATCAAAAATATTTTAAATGTAATTAATTCAAAAGATACCCAACTTTTTGCAAACAACACACCAAATTTAAAGAAAATTGAAAAAAGGATTTTTTAAAAAAATTTGTAAAAATCAAAAAAATTTTTAAAAAATTTCAACCCTTTTATCTCAAAAACGAAACAATTCCGGACCCTTGTTTATATGATCTTTTTTCCTATTTTTTAATGTTAAACCGCCCGGGTTTTGTTGGGAAACATTCTGAAATCTGAAAATATATATATATATATATATATATATATATATATATATATATATATATATATATATATATATATATAATATATATATATATATATATATATATATATATATATATATATATAATATATATAATATTTTATATATATATATATATATATATATATATATATATATATATACAGGGTCCCGGGAAATCCCTCGGAATCTAATAGAAAACCAAAAATAGACAAGTTCCCTAAACTTTTTTCCCCTTCCACGGAGATAAATAAAAGAAGGCCCTGAAACGTTTTTTTTAAATAACTTTTTAAAATACCAGGCGAATTTAATATTTTTTTTAAAATGATGGTTACTAGATAAGTCTTTTTAAAATGAACCCATAAATCATATTTGGCTTTTTTTTGTTAGGGCATATTAAAATAGCAATTTTATCACCGTATGATAAACCAACAAATTATTTTTAGATAAACTCGACCTTAAACCAAAAAAAAAGGGACTCTTGATTGACATCGAAAAACACCAAAATAAATATTCAATTTTTTTACATTTTCATGTTTCTAATTGTACGTTAATATTAGGGAAATAATTTTTGGGTCCATTTTGAGAAGAAAACTTCATATGAATGTATGTCCCCGGGAACTCTTAACTTTTGAGATACAGGGTGGTAAAATTTTTTAAAACTAAATAATTTATTATTAAAACCTTTTTAATAACCACTTTAGATATTTTAATGAAAATTTTGGGTATATTAAATTTCTATGTATCAAAAACCTTTTTTTGTGTACCACATTTTTTATTTCCACCCCGTGGCGTTTTTTAAAAATTTATCTGCCTATTTTGGGAAATAAAAAAAAAGTGGCCCCCTAAAATGCTTCTTTATACATAGGGAAAGTATGCCAAATTCATATTATATCCCAAAGGGGGTATTTCAAATTTAATTAAATGATTTATTTTGAAAAATTTTTCCCCCTGTATCTCAAAATTAAGACGTTTAGGACATCGTTTATATGGACCCAAAAATTTTCCCCCAATATTAGGTAAATTAGAAAACACCCTGTATAATTTTTCAAAAAATTTCCAATCATGTTTTTTATTTTAAAACGTTTATTTTATCGATGTGAATCAAAAGTACCTTTTTTGTTTAGTTAAAAGCTTCCAAAAATAATATTGTTGAGCCTTTACAAGTGGGGTTTTTAAAAATTTCATTTTTGTCAGAAAAAAGGGGTTTCCCCCCCTGAAATAAAAAACCAAAAAAGGGTTCATTTTTAAAGACTTATCTAGTAACCATCATATTAAAAATTTAAAATTTCGCCTAGTATTTAAAAAGTTATTTTAAAAAAAAACATTTTTAGGGGCGTCCTTTATTCCTGTACTCCGTGGGGGCCTTAGGAAAAAAATTTATGGGAACTTTCTTATTTTTTGGTTTTCTTGGGGTTTCCGAGAGTTGCCCACATATTCTGGGACACCCTGTTTTTTATTTTATATATATATATATATATATATATATATATATATATATATATAAAATATATATATATATATATATATATATTTTATATATATATATATATATATATAATAATTTTTAAAATTTAAAAAACCTTTCTTTTTTTTGTCAAAGTTTTGTTTTTTTTTATAAGATTTTTTTTTTAAAATGGGTTTTTCCCGAATATTATATGATTAGTCAGAAAGCGATTATAATTATTTTATTGATGATACCAGGCAACGACCCAATAATTTTTTAAATATTTTATTTGTCCTTTTGGGTGGACCCCTTTAGCGCCAAACCCCGAGGTCCATGGTTTTTGAAAGGTAACCGAAGTTCTTTGGGGCGCTGATCACGAAAAAAAGGTTTAGAGGCCAGTGGTCATTTTTGGGGTTTTTTTAATTTTTCCCCTTTAAAAATTGTTATTTTATGGAAAAGTAGTTTTAAAAAAAAGTTGTAGAAAATTTATTTACGCATCCTTTTTCTGTGACTTTACTGTACGTCGAGTAATCGACGAAAAAATTCATGCGCGGCCAACCCCTTTTTTCTTTTTTATCGATTATTATGATGAACTTAAATAAGAAAATGAAAACAAAAAAGTCGAAATGTTAGCGATTATTTGATGAGGGAGAGGTAAAAAAAAAACAATAAAATGTGTTCTATATATAAAAACGACGGCGTAAAACCCA
>JAHBCN010002420.1:0-92104 GCA_019359885.1 Listronotus oregonensis | reverse complement strand
AAATGGCGACCCGTTTTAAATTTGAACTCCTTATTACGTATCTTCGGAAGGTAATTATTTATTATCTTTACATGAAAAAATTAATTAGTTATTATGGTCACCTAATATTTTTTTTTTAAAAACGTTCTGTTTTTCCAAAATTTAAAAATATCATTGAATTGAAATGGCGCGTCCGTTAAAAAAAAAAATTGAAGCAGTTATCATCTTTGGCGGCTAATCGGAATTATCATAATGCAGTTGATCTTCAATGAACGCCCCGGACGGCCAAATGCAGGAAATACTTTCAGGTTTATGTCGTTTCAAGTATTAGGTACGGTAAAAGATGCCCCAAGATCTGGAAGGCCCAAAATTCCCGAAGATGTTAAAGTGCAGGTCCTAGCTGAAATGGTAGTTTCCCCCAGAAAAATACTAAGGACGTAGCTGAACATGCAAATTTCACGTTCTTCCGTTAAGAAAATTTTAAAAAGTAATAAATTCCATCCCTAAGATGAGAATTGTCCACGAATTAACAGAAGATGATCCTGACAGGCAATTACAGTTTTGCGAGATTATGGCAAAAAAGATTGAAGAAAACCCCAATTATCTGAGGATATTTGCTTCAGCGATGAAAGTACCTTTTTTCTGAATGGAATAGTCAATACTTAAAATTGCAGGTATTGGGTATGAAAACCTCCATCTGTTTCCAAAAGGGCATAGTCAATTTCCTCCAAAACTAAATGTTGGGGCGGGCATTTTGGGTGATTTTATTATAGGTCCCATATTTTTTGGAAGGCAATTTAAACGGCCTTCCAAAAAGGTTTATTGCTACAAAACTAAACTTTATTTGTTTTACAACTACAACACTACAATACATTAACAATTGCAACAATTAGATAAAATACAACTGCAAACATTTTGAAATGATATGGAAGAAAAGAACACAGTACTTAGTGGTATTATTTAACAATATTTTGTGGTATACTACATTTATATTTTAAAACATAAAAATCATTCAAACATTAAAATGTTACTTAATACAAAACACAAATTTCATTTATAGTTTTAGTATTTAGTTTTTGTTGTTTCCCCTTAAAATAACCTACTTATTAGTTTATATCTATATTAAAAATAATAATAATGATAAACAAATCAATTATATATATATATATATATATATATATATATATATATATATATATATATATATATATATATATATATATATATATATATATATATATATATATATATATATATATATATATATATATATATATATATATATATATATATATATATATATATATATATATATATATATATATATTTTTTTGCTTTATAATTGCAGTAAAATTTTTTTGGAATATATTTAAATTTTATATATTTTACAAAAAAGTATTTTTAATTAAGTTAAACTTACCGCTAAGTCTCTTAAGATACCGCCTACGTTTATTCAAGAAAATATTTTTAATAGGAAAAACTAAACACAAAGACCTTAAATATCCTATTAAATAATAAATAATTTATAAAGAAATAATAACGTCAATTTTCCCGTTTTCCACATTTTACTAAATCAAATATTTAGTTTAGACTTTACCTTAAAAGCGCAGAGAAAAATTAAATTAGGCACTAAATTGGGGTATTAATAATTAAGCAAAACGACAAAAGTGTTTTTGCGTCCATCCCTTAATGAAAATATGCCGGAGTCTACAGACAATTTTTAATTAAGCGCTCTTTTTAGTACAAATGCTTGTGTAACAATAAAGGGCTTTCTTAATTTTGAGGGCTTAGTGCAAAGAAACAGACGACTTTAATGGACATTTTTATTATTTTAATTATCTATCTACCCAACAGGAGTAAGTTAATAGTGTAAAGGACCTCGCACAATCCTTATGGAAATTGTCTCTGGACTAAATTCGCTGAAAATTTGCTCTGAGGCACCCAGACCCCACACAAACCGTACCTCAGACTCCCCAGGGCCCGCCCAAACCTATCACATGTAAATTAAAATTTTTAAAGCCCTTTATTTTACTATTAACCTATTGCCCAAACCCCTTTCTTTACTCCCTTCTTACCTTATCCCACCAAATCCGAGCCGAGACCCAATCCCATAAGGATTCTGCGGAGTCCTTTAATATGCCTAATTTGTGACATCAACATAAAAATAGGTATGCATTCATCAACTTGCTAGTGCCTTGAGTTTGACTTAAACCTTTAAAAAATAATAATAATATTTATAAATTATAATTTAGTCTTTTTTCGGAAGTTACTAAAGCTATAAGTAAAATTATCATTTTAAAGATCATCTGGTTACCATGGCAAAATTTTTAGGCGCTGGTAATTGTAAAAGTGGTTTAATATTTGTGGAATATCCTGGTAGCGTGAAGGTAAATGCCTGTATAGTACAGAGCGCAAGGGTCGCTTGATGCTCTGGATCATTCGGGGCTTTGTTTATGAATACGCTGCATTGCGTAAGACAAATTCTAGTGCGATACAGAGCAACGTTCAAAAAATACGTAAGCTGGTATTTTATTTAAAACATCTTCAGTTCTAATCTTTAATGACAGAACACAGCTAGCCAAATTAACTGTCGGACATTCAGCACTAAAAGAATTTTATAAAAATATGGATTCGAACTTAACTGTTGCGAAAAATTCAATTTGTAATTCTGTTACTGGCGATGTAGAACTAGCAATTGTGGTGGACTAACAAGTTATTGCTGAGGAGAATAAAAGCCGATCTAAAGAAGAAATTACAAAAATGCGCTACGAACTTAATCGCATAACAAATGCACTTGAAATCACTTAGAGTCCAGACACTACATTATTTATTATAAAATTTAATGCAATAATAAATACAATAAAAACCCCTTCTCAAATTTTAAACTTTTTGGAAGCCAAAAGATATGTGGAAAAAAAAACCAGAAAAATTCGAGTTCAGGCAACATTAATTTCTCGTCGCAAAAACAAGACGTTACCTCAATCTGGAATTATTCAAGCTGGCAGACCTTCAAAAAACAAAAAACTATAACGGAAGCAAAGTCTAACAAATAATATCTCCCAAAATATTGCAAATGCCAAATTACATTGAATCTAATTTAGTATGTCGTTAAATATACACACCAAAATGTTTTTATTGAAAGCAAAATTCTTTTTTGCGTATACAATTGCAAAGTGATTAGGCAATTTTGCAAATAAAAAAATATTTATTTAAAAAGAATATATTGCGAAAACTAATATAAGTTTAAACATTAGAAATATAAAAAAAAAATTATGCGTGCTCTGTATCGCAATGGGATTTTTTTAACCCAATGTAACCTATCCATAAACAAAGAAACGAGTGAGGCTCTGGATTCTCAAGCGACCTGCGCGTTCTTTACCATACTGCTTTTGCCTTTACGCAACCCGGTACAAAACAACCGCCTTGCAAACCTTTAATAAAAAAAATGTATAACAGTTAAACTGTTTTTTAATAAGCCTTTAAAAATATTTTTACATAATATTACTTTAACGACGTAAGATTTCTTTATTACCAAAATAAAATTAATGTTTCTTTATAAGGTAAGATTTGTTTAATAGAATTTGTGATAGCCCACTATCTTTAAAAATTATTACTATCTACAAACGCGGGCCTCAAAGATTATATATTATATATCTTCATCAAAGTATTACAAACTTTGATAAAGATTAGCACTATATCTTTGCGTAATATAAGGCAGTTATATATTGGTTTTTTAAAACCATATTTTTCTTTTATGCATACTTATGTTATTAATTACTTAAGGATGTGTTTATTTAAGGAGCTCATGTCAGGAAAAGATAGAATCAACGAAACTACCCAAAAGATAGTACTTTATAGTTTAATATCATAAACTAAAAAGCAGGTTTTTTGTGTGTCCATTTAACAAAAATTCTGCTTTGTTAATAATTTTTTGTATAATTTAATACAGTAATATCGTTGCTAATTCATTGCTCATAAGAATAAATAACCTATATCTATTTTTAAACTACCAAATTCATATTACAGAAAAAAAAAACTGAAAAGGAATACCTAAAACTTTTCTCGCCAATACAAAATACACCTCTATGTAAAACTGTTATGATAAATTCTTATTAAAAACAAAAATGTAAAAAAAATCGGCCTACATCACGCTTTCTTTACTTTTTTATAAAAATAACTGAGGTAAAGGCCAAGTTAAATGTGTATTTAAAACAAAAAAAAAATAATTTGTTTCTTTTTCATGCTTAACAAAAAAAGTCCTCCCTTTACATTAAATTACTGAACAAGCTAGCTGATTTTGATTGTAGAGAGACAAAAATATAATAAAATATTACAAAAATATAAACTTTTTTTCTTTAAGTAATATTACTTAAAAGAATTATTAAAAACCTGAAATTAATATCCGATTACGTTTAAAAAGTATAAAACTAAAAAGGTAATTGGTAAAAACAGACCAGTAATCCCAAAAGCCGGATCTGCAAAATACTCTCATGTGATTTTTTCGCGTTTCAAATACTTTCGTCATAACAAGAATACCAATTCTTTTTCATAGCAGCATAATAGGTAATAATTTTTCCATAGTAACTAACTTTTATAAAATAATTCCGGACTTTTAATAATCTGACTCTATTTTTCTGTGGTATATATTTTTTATATGTCTTTATGGAGATACGTACATTCGATATAAAAAACATGAAACCACGCACTAACTTTTCAATTAGTTTATTTCTAATATTCTTTGGGTTTTAAATTAATTTATTCATATTTTGAATAAATGCTTCGCCTCTTATTAAATCATGGTTGATTAAATTTGCTTAAATTTATAGATTTTTAATAAGGGTCTTTTTAGAAATTCATTTCTTTACATTAGAATATCAATATCCTCTTTTTAAAAGCCATATAAAATTTTAATTATTAAAAATTTTGATTGAAGTTATAAATTAAATTAAGCTCATTTTACTTAAAAATAAATCATTTGAGTTATTTTAGAACTTTTCTATTTTTAAAAAAGATAAGACTTTTTAGCAAAGCATTGATAGCTACGAATAGTTGTAATTATATACATAGGTATATATTTTCAGTATTTTTAAACAAGATGTTAAATTTCCATATTATAGTATATTATACAGCAAGTTTTAAAAAAATACTCTTTGTATACCAGGACGACGGTTTGCTGGCAGAAGCCAAAGGTATGTGGCAAAAGTGTGTATGCAAGAAGTCTACTTCCAACATGTTGCACACCATAGTTTTTGTACAACTGCATATTATCATTTTTCCGTAAAAAAGTGATTTTCAACATAAAAATAAATACAATAATTGCCTTGCATATAAAACATCATTATAAAAGGTTTTGAATTGAATAAAAATATACCAGCGCTTTAGAAAATTATTTGAAAAAACCTAAACCAAAATTATGACAAAAATTTGACTTTATTAAAGCTGTATGTCAAGCCATATAAAATAAGCTAATATGTTACAAAGCAGATAAAGGTAAAAAAGTAAAAAAATATTTCATTATCACAACTGAGCAAAACAAAGTTTTGTGTGCGCTTTCAGGCACTCTTCATGGCAGTGGTATTAAAAAAAATGCAGCAAGGTACCAAGATTTATATTTATTTAGTTAATGCCCGTTTTATAACAAAATCCTGTTTTGTTCTTTATTCTGCTGATAATGGAAATAGTTAAAAATTAATTTGTCAGGTATTTTGCTGTTAAGTTTTAAACAATGAGAAATTGTCATACTAGTCAGTATCACACACTTACGTGCATAGAAATCGGTCTGCTGCACACTTTTAACTTATATAAATATATATTTTTTTAAATTACAGTTTAAAAGATGATTTAATATGCTTTATAATGGGTAGAAATTTATTTGTAATTCCTTTAATGTTAAGCTAAAAATTATGAAATTGAATGAATAAAACAAATTATCATTTTATTACTACTTTTAAACATGGTTCCTTAATAATGAACTAAGACGATAACAATACAAACATGACATTAATAACAACGGTTATAACCTCTTGCTATAACAACATCTTGCATACGATTAGGCATAGACCTAATTAAATTCGATATTGTTTCTTAAGGAATGTTAAGCCACTCTTCTTTTACCGAGCTTTGAGATCGACGTTGGGGCACGAATTCTAACTCGGATTCTTTCAGCTTATCCCATAAATGTTTAATCGGGTTTAGGTCCGGACTGTATGCTAGTTACTTCATAACTCGAAAACCAACTTTTGTAATGTAATCTTGGACAATTCTGCATAAAAGTAAAATTATTGTCTTTAATATAATCGATGTAAGGTACCTTCCCTGGTGACCACAGCCAGGTCTGGCCCTGAACACAGGGTCTGTCCGTGCTTCCATGGAAATTGCACCCCAGATCATGCAGAAATCGCCACCGTATCTATTCCGCGCTTTAATGTGGCACTCTGCAAATCGCTCTCCTATTCTTCGGTTAATTTTCTTACTTCGGTGGCTACCAAAGAGACATATCCTCGTTTTACAAAAAAACATAACAGTCCCGCACTGCTCCAGTGTCCAATTCAGATGCTCCGTTGTGAAATGTAGACAAGCTTAACGGTGGGTTGGGGTAAGTTTTGGACCAGTTGCAGAAATTTTAGGGGTCAGGTTTCTTTCCTGCAGTCTAGCCGACTTCCGATTTAGCCAAATTTAATTCTTACTATTTGTGTTTAAATTGGATAAAATTACAATTAAAGTTTTTTTCTTTAAAAAGTCATTAAAATTTTTTAATAAATATAGCGAAAAGTAATAAATCAAATCAACTTATTTTTACTTTTGATAAGTCTTTAAGGACTGTAATTGAAAAAAAAGTAAATTAAAACTATTACTTTTTTCAAATGCAATTTGCAAAAATTATTTTTCTTTTCGCAAAAGGTTAATATATTTTTTAGGGAAATAAAAAATAATTAATTATTAAAATTAAAATTAATATTTTAAAAAAATATATTTTAATAAAAAAAAAATTATATTTATATATATATATATATATATATATATATATAATATATATATATATATATATATATATATATATATATATATATTATTATATTATTAATATATATAATATATAATATATATATATATATATATATATATATATATATATATATATATATATATATATAATATATATATAAATATAAGGGTGTTATTTAATAAGGTCCGATATTTAGAGAGTGATTTTTCAAGTATTTTTAAGGTAAAAATTCCTATGAATTTTAGGATGTTCGCTTTCAAGATACAGGGTGTCAAAGTTTTATTTTTATTTATGTTTTTTCTGCATAATTTCTAAATAATGCCGATTTCCGAACGAAAATTGGTACCTGGGGTTTTTGACATAAAAATTTAATTTGTTCTTAATTTAGCTCTTACTTGTAGGGGCGCTATCTACTTGTTGTTCTCACTTTCAAGGGCTCATGACTTTTGTACAACCTTGTATTTACATTTTTGTTAAAAGAAATGGATTCCTTAGTCATTTTTACGTAAAAAAAGGTACTCTTATTAAATGACGCTGGAGCAACCGTTTTCGAAATATTTTAGTTTAAAAATAATCGATGCATACGCTTAGTAATAAATATTAAGTAAAGACCGCCGAAAATGACGGTTTTATCAAGTCCTATAATGCATTTTGTTTGTGTTGTCATGTAAAAATTCAGACATAATACAATTTTGACGTATTTGATACAGTTGATAGTAGGTAATAAATATTAGTGAGTTTTTTTTAAATGGTAAATTTTACCAATGCTGAGTATGCTGACATGCATTTTAATACGGACTTGTAAGGAAATGTTATGAAGCTGACGTTTGTATCAGAGCGTTATCCGAATCCATAGTTCCAACCAAAATTTTCAAGAATCCAGGTCGGAAGAGAAACAGGAAATTTGAAAAGTAGTCACCTGTCAGGTGCAGTTCGAACGGTAAGAACCCCAGATATCGAAGATGCAGTCCTTAATATGGTAGAAAAACAGCCGGAAACAAGCCCCGGGAAAGTAACGTTTATTAAATATTTCTCATTTTCTGGTAGGGAAAATTTTGGTGGATAATTTTTATATCCTATCATGTTCAAGAGTTCAGGCACTGCTACCTCTGTTTTCCTACGTATAAATTTCTGCCTTGGCCCAATGCCTTATTCAAAACCCTTTGTTTGAAAACCTTATCTGTTTACCGACGAAGAAAATTTCTCACGTAACGCTATACGTAATTTTCATAATAATCATATGTGGTCAAATGAAAACCCACATGCAATACAGGAACCCACATTTTCAAGAACAGTTCTCTGTTAACGTGTGGGCAGGAATCCTGGGAGATAATTTGATAGTCCTTTTTTCCCCTTCCCGGGGAAGATTAAATGGCGAGATATATCGTCGTTTTCTTGAAGAGAATTTGCCTATTTCTGGAAAATGTCCACTTAGACTAAGGAATGAGATGTGGTTTATGCATGACGGTCCTTTCCACATTTATCCATGCGCGAGAGTTTTTAAATCAAAATTTCAATAATCGTTGGATAGGTAGGGGAGGGACTCAACCATGGCCTTCTAGGTCGCCAGACCTTAATAGTTTGGATTTTTTCCCTTTGGGGACATCAAAAAACATTAGTTTCCAAACACCTATTCAAAATGAAGAAGAACTGAGAAATCGAATAATGGACTCTTGTAGAACGATTGAAAATACTCCAGGAATTTTCCAGGTCCCGCGAATCAATGAGGAGAAGATTGGATGCGTGCCTAAGGCAGGGGGGGGGATTTAACATTTATTGTGATTTTGATCTGGTTTTCATCCTGTTTTATTTAGTGTTCGTCTGTTATTTTTTTTAATATTTCATGTTGTTTAAAAAAAGTTAATTTACAAAATTGTTTCATTTTTTCCAAAACAAAATGCATCGATTATTTCCAAACCAAAATATTTCGAAAAACGATTGCCCCCTAGCGACATCTAATAAATTATTTTTTCGCATAAAAATGACTAATTCATTTCTTTTCCCAAAAAATAAAAATACATTTTTGTACAAAAGTCATGAGCCTTTGAAAGTGAGAATATACATGTGGCTGGCGCCCTCTACAAGTAAGAGCTAAATTAAGAACAAATTCAAATTTCTCATGTCAAAAAACCTCCAGGTACCAATTTTCGTTGGGAATTCGGCATTATTTAGGAAATTATGCAAAAATAACAAAAATAAAAATAAAATTTTGACACCCTGTATCTTTAAAGCGAAGCATCTTAGACCACACGTTCATAGGAACTTTTTACCTTAAAGATACTTGAAAAATCACTCTCTGAAATATCGGACATTATTAAATAACACCCTGTTTTTATATATATATATATATATATATATATATATATATATATATATATATATATATATATATATATATATATATATATATATATATATATATATATATATATATATATATATATATATATATATATATATATATATATATATAATATATATATATAAAATATATATATATATATATATATATATATATATATATATATATATATATATATATATATATATATATATATATATATATAATTATAATTTTTAGATTATTATTTTTTTGGGGTATGTAAATTAATTGGATTTTTTTAAAAAATTAAATTAGATTGAGATTGTAAATATGTCATAGTTTTTGTGGCGGACCATATTTTAGGGTTTTTTTTTAATCCCTTTTTTTTTTGGTCCCTCGGTAGGCCGGGGTACCCCGGGACCCCGGGCCGAATTCCCCCTTTCAAAACGCGTAACAAATAAAACAAACTAAAAAAAAATTAAAAAAACTAAAAAAAAAATTGAGATTTTTGTAATATAAATAAAATTTTTTTTTTTGTGTAGACGCTTACCTCAAAGGGGAGTTCCCGTGTTCAACAGAGCCTTACCCCAACCTATATAAATAAAAGGCTGATAAATGTTAAACAAATTTATTTATTAAAAAAATATATAATAAAAATTTAATATCAAACAGTTTTTTAAATATGTAAGTCCTTATCAGGATATCAACACTATTACATTAATTAAAACCTTTGTCTTATATAAATAAAATGATATTAATAAACTTTTATTATAGTAATTTTGCTTTTTATTATTATTATTATTTTATGACTCGTTCTGACTGATTTGGAAAATTTAAAAAAAATATGAAAATTTTATTTGATTTGATTAATTTGTCCTTGATGAAAATTTATTTATTTATTTTTTTAACTTTTAATTAAAATTATTTATTTATTATTATAATAAAATATTTATTTAGTCCAACAATTTATTAAATAAAATAAATCTTTTAACTTAATCTGTTCTTAGTCTGGACCTGTTTTTTTTCTCCTAGCGGCAAGAAATCTTATTACACTTAATCTGTTTTAAAATGTCTATTCTATTTTACCTGTTTGCTGTTACAAAATTGATGTTCTTTGATACATAATAAAAAAGGATATAATATTTAACAGGATACGACGTCTTCTAGAAAGGTGTATTTAAACTTGATTATTAAAAACCATTAGCTGGATACCATGGAATGACGTTCACCTTGCTAGTTTTCTATCGGCTGGTTGACGAACTTTGTTAATTTTTGTATGTTATGGAAATCGGCACAGATATTAAAGATTTGCCACTGCCTCCAGGTAAATTGATTAAATATACTTTAAATTAATATTTATATTCACTTTCATTAATTTTACTTTCTTTAAAATGTAAAACTTTAGAGGAAAAGACCGTATCAATTTTTTAGGTTATGTCTAGGAAATCGCTATGACGTCGTTTTCTATTGTCTTTTTTTGATACCTGGAGGAGCGTAGTTTCTTTAGCGACTGAATTTTGACTAAAATCTTGTTTTCGAGGTTATTTCGTTTATATACCCCAAGAAAAATTGCCACTATTTTAGGTAACATGGCGTCTTTCCAGGCACCTAGGTAGAATTTTAGCTAGACAAATAGGGAAATTTAAATAATAAAATTTTAACTTTATTACTAAGCCTTATTTTGCTGTTATTAACTGGGCAGCTATAATCTCACTTGATATTTAGAAAATTTAAGGCTTTTTTTTGGGTAATTACAAGTTTTATATTGATTTTTTTCACAATTATTTGCATGTAAACAAATTGATGTCATCCTTTCTGACTTCTTTATATTATTTTTGAACTTTTCTAATAAACCTCCGTTTAAATTTTATAACTAATACTAAATCTAAAAAATCATAATTTTACACTTTTTATAATAATAAAAGTTTAATTCTTTATATTAAATCCAAATATCGTTTATAACCTCGATTCCTATCTGTTAACGCGTCCCGCATTATACGCAAAGATTAAATTATTTATTTTTACTTTTTTCTTAAATATCTTTATATCACGAGAAAGAATATTTTTCCCCACTTTGATATACAGTAAAGCGCACCGTACTGCGAACATGGGGGTCCTGGGCAATTTGGATGTACCCAATTCTAAAATCCCAATAATAATTTTGTGGCTTGCATCTCAACTTCCGTCCGTTTTCCGTGGGCATTTTTGGTTAGGACTGGGGGGGAGTGCGGTGATAAATTCGGAAGAATTATCTGTCCATTTAGTTGTTTACTACGTTTTATTTTCAGTAAGAGGATGCAGTGTTTATAGGCAAGTAGCGGGAGTTAGCTAGCGTCCACCGACTTCGATCTGATTTCTTATCAGTCATAAATTTAAAATTAGTTAAAAACCAAACAGTTTTCCTAATAAAATAAAAAAATTTTTTCTCAAATAAATAATGGAACGTTAAAATATTTTTAAGAAAATAATTTAATGTGCATTCATAGAATAAAAAAGAAAAACTTTTTTTCCCAGTTATCAAAGATGATCAAATAAACCACCTTCTTGAGCCAAACAACCCAAGATTGTCATAAAACGCTTCTGACATTTGCTTAATGTTAAGGGTAATAATCCTAAATTCCCAATTCCCAATTTGTAATTGCAATTCTTGTTGATTATTAGCCCTATTCTCCTGGAAAACATAAATTTATGATTTTTACGTGACCTCAGAGAAAAAAATCGTTGGGTGAGACCATGAAGTAAATGTCGATTCATAAAAAGTAAAAACAATGTTTCTTATAAAATTTTCATTGTTTTTTTTCATTTCCATTACAGTTTCAAAAAATTGCCTTCGTCTAAAATGATCATCAGGGAAAATTTCATTTTTTTTTCTTACTTTGTAGGATGGGACAATTTTTTCAGCACTCTTTCCACTGATCTGCTAAAAAAAACCTGTCCGAAATTGTATTAATGGAAACTGTAGGATTTTTAATAACACTTGCCACTACCATAATTTGTGTCATTTCCCTTTTTTGTTTTTTTGAGGATATCATGTTTATGTTTTCTTGGGGTTAAAAATGTCGAAAGTTTTTAATGACTCGGTAAATAGTGGAAATCAGTCGGTGGGTTGAAATAAATTATTAAATAATTCCCCCATTCCCCAACAGGATTTCCACGGTGATTCCATTCAATAATTTAAATTTTGTCTTCCAGTTCGTAAACATCCATTATTAATAACTATTTAAAAAAAAAATTTTTGGGCGCAAAAACGAAAAGTACAACTATTTGTCGAGCGTTCGATATAAAGAACTATTTCAGAAATAAACGTATTGAATTGTTTGGCTGGAAAATTATTATCGATAAGCAATGGGGCGGCGTTTTTTTGGTACATCAAAATCTTAGGATCGTCCTATGTTTGCAGTACTCGCGCTTTCTGTATAGTTTGTTAGGTTTAATACCCCCGTTTTAAAACATCTTTAATCCGTAATTTTTCGTCCCCACTTATTTAAAAGCCGGGTTTTTTATCGACTGTTAAAATAGGGAAGGATGCGAGTAATTTTTTTTAAAATTTTTTTAAGGTAAACTGGTTCATAAGGGGTTTAAAAGCTTTGTGCAACAAAGTTTTTTCACCTAGGACCAGATTGGTAATCAAAAGAAGTAAAGAAAAACACAAGAATAAAAATACGTTTTAAATATTTAAAACTTGTTAAATTTTCAAAAAATTTTAGAAATATAAAAATAACTTATTATTTGAAATATCTCAAATTATATCTTGACCAAAAAACACTACTTAGTTATTATTCTTTAAAATATATTCTTTTACTAATAAAAATAGGTTTTCCTGCAACAAATTAAATTTTTTTAGAAAATTTTATTTAAACCTTAATCTAAAAAAAATAAATCATTGAGCAAACAAAACTGACTGTCCCGACCCTTATAATCAACTTTTCATAATAAATAATAAATACACCGTTCTTTACATAACCAATACGCCGATATTCTGTTTTATTTAATGGATATTTCGTGCGGCGTATATGAATAAAAAAATTAAATTGGTTTTTTTATTAAACATTTGGTAGGGTATAGGAAACCGTTGGTTTTAAAAAAGATTTTGTAAATCTTAGACAGAAAATAAGTGGTCAAAAAAAGTACTTAAAATAAGTATTAAGTGTTCACTTTCCTAAATCTACTTAAAGTAATAGGTACCAGCACATTTTAAAAATACTGAAAGTATTAAGTATTTTACTTAAAGTACAAATTTTGCAGTACAAAAATTGGGTAAAGACTGGTGCCAAAACATTGGTACTTAGAGTACTTGAGATGTACTAAACTTCTTTAAGTACTTAGAAGTAATTAAGTTTTTTTAGAATCCAAGTACTTTTTTCTAATTATTATATGAAATTAAAAAAAATATTAAATTATGTGGCACATGAAGATATGGCCAGGAAATATAAATATTTTGCAACTTGAATAAATTTTCATCAATAAAATACTTTGGACAGTCCACGAAGGCTGAGGCCTAAGTACTAACGTAGCGTGAAAGCGAATACAAAATTAAAACAGATGTATACATTATTCTTTATTTAATTATACAGTATTTTCCAAAATAGACTTCTTATTTTGAAATTAAAATAAATTCTATATGAGATAAGTCAGTACGTTTTTTTATATTATTATCTTCTATGGCCTTTAGGATTTAAATTTTTAATCGAGTAGGCACCTGTCACAAAACTAGGAAAAGTGATTTTTGTAAAAGATCATTTTTCTAATAAAGCATCATTAGGTTTGAAGACATAATTTAATGTTTAATTTTAATTCTCATGGATTATTCAGTTCAACAACGAGTTTTTTTGCGTGAAAACATAAAGAGTAACTTAATAGAAGAAGATGAAGCGATAGTACATACCGCTAAAAACTCTAAAAGAGTTCTGTGAGAAGTGTTTAATGTTTTGCAACTCGTCCAGAAAACATTCAAGATCTTAAATTCCGAATTCCGGAAGGGGTTCGGTAATAGATCAGGTTTTCCTTCATCGTGCCATAAATCGTTTTTTGTCAAACCTTGAAAAGTGCATTAAAGTTGATAGCACTTACTTAAAAGACGTAATTTTTAAAAGTTAGGATAAGTCGTATGCTATAGAAAATCCCAAAAAATAAATTGTGATTAAGTGTAATAAAATGTTAGTTTTATTCAGTTTTAACAATTTTACTGAGCAATTAAAATTAGTAGTCTATTATGGGAAAACCGTATTTACATGAAACAAAACTAATATTTTCTCAAACAGTATAATGCAAGATAAAAGGTTAAAAATGTCAGAATGAAAATAATTATTTATAAAGGAAGCCCACGAGATTACTTTTCAGCGGCCATTTTTTATTTTCTTTACCGATATTAACGAAACTTGGTAGGGTTGCCACACTAATAAAACGGCTTTTTTATGTATATTTAATAAGCTTTTTTCACTACCGGTCTCAATCAATTTTCTATGGTTTGGAGCCAGACTTTGGAAATTATCACCCGTATAAGCTGGTGAAATGAACACCTGAAGAAGTTCGAGCCAATTAATTATAGCAAGCAACAGGGTGGAACTACTTATGCCGGTTTTGACAGACAGGGCTAACTTGGTACTTACCTGTAGACTAAGAGAATATATAAGAAATGTATTCTAATTCTGCAATGCATTATGAGAAATGTGTCAAGCGGTGGCGCCACCACCGACACACTAGCCGGCAAATATAAAGTGTTTTCATACGAACTCCTCCAATAATAAAAAATATTTTATAATAAATTATACTTAATAATTAATTCTCATTTTTTATTATTTATGGAGAAATGTATAGCATTAGAAAAAATGCAATACATATTAGGGTAATAATTTTAAAATCCATGTAAACACAAAAGTTTGATTAATAAATAAAAGTTTATTAATTTTAATGATTAAAGCGAATAATTAAAATATAGATTTCTTAAGTATTCTTAATACTAAGAGCAAATACATTTGTAGTATTTTTAAAAAAATAGGTTGTAATATTATTATAGGCATAATCTTAACAATTTATTTGCGAACAGTTTTTGTAGAAGTATGCATATATTATATGCACAAAACAAGAAGATTTTGGTTCTCTGGTTGCACTGTTATGTCTTTAGCAAGAATATGAAGCCATAAAGAAATGAATTTTCCCAAAACTTTATCGCAAATCTTGTTGCATTCTGGAAAGACAAGCGAATGTTTAACAGCTTCTGAATGCTGAATACTTTTTGTTAAAAGCTCATGAACATTCTGCAGATGTAATAAAGTTTTTCCATAGCTGGTGAAAACTTCCTTAGCCTTTTTAAGAAGTTGAAAAACTGCTTCAGTAGGATGTTTTAAGTGACCACGATTTTATTGCATCGGTCCAGTCAGACCTTGCATTTGATAACGGTTTTGAAGAATTGAGAGCCTGTTCACAAACTTTGCAATTAAAAGGCCAAACAAAGTATATTATATTAATATTTTATATAAAATATATATATATAATATATATATATATATATATATATATATATATATATATATATATATATATATATATATATATATATTATATATATATATATATATATATATATATATATATATATATATATATATATATATATATATTATATATATTAATTAATTTATTAATTAAAAATTGTACAATTTAAATTTAGTAAAATAATTTATTATTATAAAATAATTTTTATTATTTAAGGAGTTCGCATAAAAATAATTTATTTGCCGGGTAGTGTGTCTGACACACTGGTGGTGGCACCACCGCTTGACACATTTCCCATGATGCATTGCAGGATTAGAATACCTTTCTTTTATATTATCTTACTGTAGACATACCTGAGAAAATATATTTCTTTTCTTGTGGAAAAAGGTAAGACTCCAACATTTTATATAGTTTTCCATCCAAGAGTCTATTGTAATTTTGTCTAACTTTGCAAACGTGTTTTATTGATTTTATGATGTAAAAAATGCTAATTTAATTTAAAGGTTATGTTTAAATAGATTCTAATATTTTTCTACAAAAAAATCTTAATAGTTTAATGTTAATTTGGTTATCTATAAGTTTAAATTTTGGATCAATTTAAATATTGGATCATTTCAAATTTTGGACCAGTTTTTATCTCCTGATCCAGTCTTTCTTTTGGTTCATATACACCCATTGGACTATACTAGTCTTCGTGGACTACTCGTACTATAATAGAAATAAGAATATTGTATTGATTCTGCCTACATCGTCTAAGACATAAAGTGACATAACGGGTGACATAGCGGATATGTAACAGCCCATAACTTTTTCATTTATCAGAATTACTTTTTGAAATTTAGGTGTGTATGTAGGCTAAATAAAACCACTTTATTTACTTTCGGTGTAACCAGAAGTAACCCTAAATTTTAAAATTTAGATAGCACCCTGTATATATTTGTAGCCTATCTGATCCGCCTGATTTTCTTTTCAACCAAATGTCACTCCTGTCTGTCATTTGATTTTAAAATGGCTGCCAAAATCGATTTTTTCCCAAAATTTTAGTAGGTCATGACGTGACAATTACAAATTATTAGCATGTAAAAGACGTTTAGATGTGAAGAATAAGAAGTAAAAATATTTGTGACTTTGTTACTTTTTATGTAACTATTAAGAGTTAGGAATAAAGGTTAATTTTTAAAATTTTAGAATTATACTTTTTTATTGCTTCAAATCTTAAAATTTAAAATAGGAAATTATAATTTTGATTTAATTTAACTTTACATTAAACATTTACTTTTTTATATTATTTATCAAAATTGGTATGCACAACTGACCTTTTTACCAAAATCGCAAAATTATTCGCAAATCCTTATAATAAGTAGAAGTACAGGTAACAATAATGCGATAAGTAGTCAGTGTAATACCTCAGCATGGGGATAACAAAAATGTTAAACATATTAAGAGATCCATGAAATAAAAAGACATTTTTTTAATACAAATCAAAGAAATTTATTTAATAATTAAACCTATACACAAAGGTGAACTAAACAATTATCGTAGAAAAATGTAGATATGTGTAATTTTGCGTTTTAATAAACAAAAAAAGTTCTTTATACTAGTTCTAATAAATTATATGAAATAGTGAATGTTAAATCCAAAAGTTACATTAAAATAAATTGGAGATTGTATTTTGGATTTTAAAATATTAAGCGTTAAAAAAATATATTCCGTAAATTTTAAAAATCAACCTTTATTTCTAACTCTTATTAATTGGCCAAAAAGTAACAAAATCAAAAATATTTTTACGCCTTATTCTTTACATCTCAACGTCTTTAATCTTGCAGATCTTTAAATATTAAAAAAAAAAATCTGGGATTTATAATTATTTAAAATTATCAAACCGTCCGATACCTTTAGATTTTTTAATATTTTAAACTAATATTGATTTTTTTGGTGATATAGTAACGATTTTGGTGATAAAGTAACAATTTATTCAGTGTACAGTTGCTTTATAAAATAACATTTAAAGCACTAGATCGAATCTCAGTGTTTTTTTATTAAAATTTTAATGTGAAGTGCTTCATTAGTAATACATTAACTAAAGAGAAGATTACTCCATTCTCAGGACGCTTAAAAACGTGCTAAGTTTCCGAAAATTAAAAAAAATTAAGGATCAAGATTTAAGTTTAAATTCCGATGCTTTAAACAATAGTGGTTATCATCTCACGTGCTATAAAAAATTTATGTCTATACCAGTGAATCATATCATCATCAATCATCCAAAAGACATAAATGATAAAGCAAAAACAGAGTTAGTCCATATATTTACAAATGAAATGTATAAAATTAAAAATAATGATGTTAAAGCTGCAAGATTTGAAATATTTTTGAAATTTTTCGATAGTACGAGCGACAAAAAAGAATTTTACAAAGGTATGATAAATTTAAATTCAAGGAATATTCATTTATGCTATTTGTATTTTATACGATCCAACGGAATGTGGATGGCAATGAAATGAATCCAGTAAACTTGAATCATTGTGGTACATTGGCCCATCGGCACCATTATAAGTTGAAGAAATATTAAGTTGCCAACAGAATGAGTAATAAAACGAAGAATCAGAAGAAGAAAGATATTATAATTTAGATAATAGTAATGTAGATGATTATTGATAAATAAACTTGAATTGAACTGAAAAATTGTATCCACCTTCTTTTATTATATGATCATCTTAAATTAAAATTTTCCCGTATTTCCTTTTTCCCATATTGATTTGTATATAGCTTAAAATGTAAGGAAAAAAACAGAAGTAAAAGAAAGGCATGACTGTAAAAGAAATGTCTTCAACAAAGTAAAATGCCATGACAGTAAAATTTTCAACCACATAAAATCTGGTGTGCGCGATACTTCCGTCAGTTTGTAAGCACTCATACCAAGATATTAATGAATCTAACATTAAAACGCATAAAATGAAACAAAAAAGAAGAAAAAAGGTTTCCGTGATAATGGATAAATTTAACCCCTATCACACCATTTAAATAGGTATGCGCGACCTTTCCAGCTAAAAATCTTTGGTCGGCCTGATTTTTCTTAATTAATATGATATTTCGCACAAAATTATCTATGAGATTAATCAAAATCCGGATTTTTTTTTTATTTTTTTTATCTTGGGACAGTCCATGAAGGCTGATGCCTAAGTACTAACGTACCGTACTGAAGACACCCATCAGTGTGGTGAGAGGAAGTTTGTTCACACGGGACTTAAATTTTTGAAGATTGGGAGGAGAAGGAAAAACTTCTGCGGGCAGCAGGTTCCATAGTCTTTACACTCTAGGGATAAAAAAACGAAGAAAGCGGGAAGTTCGGGGCCTCTCTAACTGAACTGTAAAAGTATGCATAAAAGTTGCACTGCGTGTTGCTCTGTTGGGAGCTGCCAGAGAAGGAATTATACTGGCCAATTCCTTTGAGCAGAAGCCGTGAGAATACCTATAGAAGAGCGACAGATCCCCTACAGCTCGACGATGGGCAAGAAGAGGAAGCCTTTCTGTGAGCGTTGAATCATTAATAAGACGAACGGCTCTTTTTTGAATGGAGTCCAGGATGCTAAGTGTTGTAGGGGACGCCATTCCCCAGACATGAGAACAATATTCTAAAGAGGGTCTGATTTGGGATACATACAGAGTGTACAAATTGGAAGAAGAGAAATATTTTCTGGCTCGGAAGAGAAATCCAATCTTTTTTGAAGCTGCCGAAGCTATGGATGAAATGTGTTTGTGCCAGTTAAGGTTATGCTCAAAAGTAACGCCGACTAGATTAAACGACTCTTTGTTCTGCAGAACTTGGCCGCTCATATGTAAGGGATGAGCATTTGCAGACTTTTTTCGCAACAGCGAACATGACTGTGTTTTTGAGGCATTAAACTGAACAAGATTTTTGGCGCCGCAATCCAAGATAAGTTTAAGGTCTTGTGAAAGAGATATCTGCATTGACCTGCGCTTGTTTTCAAAATCAGAATTACACGGTGGCTTAAGAAATTGAATACTAGAGTGGAGGGTACTATCGTCAGCAAAACTATGAATGGGGTTGATTGTGGAAGAGAGAAGATCGTTAATGTGTAGAAGAAACAGAGTGGGTGCCAGCACTGAGCCCTGGGGCACCCCAGCATTAATTTGGTAGAAGCTGGAGGAATGACCATCTACACTAACTGATATACGTCGATTAGAAAGAAAACTGGAAAGCCAAGAGCAAAGCTTAGGTGGAAGACCGTAAGAAGGAAGTTTGTTATGAAGCCCATTATGCCAGACCTGATCGAAAGCTTTGGATATGTCAAGAGCAACGATCTGGGATTCACCAAGAAACTCAAGGGACTTGTTCCAGTTGTGTGAGACAAAGGAAAGAAGATCAGCTGTGGATCTACTGTGACGGAACCATATTGTCTATCATGTAAGATCTTATGTTTTTCCAGATACTTTAAGATTTGGGAATTAATGAATTTTTCAATTACTTTGCAAACAACTGAAAGAACAGATATGGGTCTATAGTTAGAAGGGAGACTTTTGGATCCTTTTTTGGGGATAGGTTGCACACGTGCAGCTTTCCAACTCTCTGGGAAAATGCCCGTGTCGTAAGAGATTTGAAAGAGGCGAGTTAAGATGGGTGCAAGCTCGGAAGCACATTTTTTTAAGACGATTGCTGGTATGCCATCCAGCCCAGACGATTTATTAGTATTAAGAGAAGAAAGAATACGCTTCATCTGTTTGACTTTAAAAATTATATCGGACATTTTATGAGAAACAGGGACAACTGTTGGAAGAGGAAGATTAATAGGAGGATCAAGCGTAGAATTGGCAGCAAATTGTTTGGCAAATAGTTCGGCTTTTCCTTTGGAGGTAGAGACAATTCCATCTTCAGAGATTAGGGGTGGAAAAGAATTTGTGCAAAAGTTCTTACTAATATTTTTGGCAAAGGACCAGAAAGCTTTACTGCCATTTGAGCAAGAGAGAACTTTATCTTTTATTCGATTGTTAAAACGGTCTTTTGCTTCTAAGATGGTCTGATTATACTGATTTCTCGCTTCGATGCTAGCCTGTCGATTTTCGGGACTGGGGTTTTGAAGAAACTTTTTGTGGGCTTGAATTTTTAAAAGTCTGGCTTTATCACAGGATTTAGAAAACCACGGTTTGTGATTTGAACGACGACGAAATGACGACGACGAAATGACGAAAGAAAATTATAAAAATTTAATTATATATAATTTATTTAAAATATTTTCGGCCAATTAAATCCACGCCGACCAAGCAAATCTTATTCGTCTAATTGTTAACTTTTAATTTTTATTAAAAATTTTAGTAAGCTTAATCACGGAGCTTTCAGGATTGGTGGCTCCTGGGCTATCAGTAATGAATATCGGCAATTTTAAAATAAAGTCATTTTCACTTTCGCGTTCGTAAAGTATAAAACATTTAAATTACTCAGTTATTTATATTCATATTTTGTCTTCCATAAAAGCAAAGTATACAATAAACTGTTTATTTTCAAAGTAACGATAAAGATTCTTCGATAAAAAGTGCGACAAAGTGTATTAAATTTTCCACTATAATGGCTACAATTTTCAACCAGAAAATCCATTGATATATGACAAACATAAAAGAAGATACGGTTTAAACAAAATATCATAAAATTCTTTAAGATCGCCCAACACTAATAAATCCCAATATAACAGGCTATAAAAGAAGTAAAAGTCTAGACAAGAAAGATTATTCGCGATAGGCTACTTCTCATCAGATTAGGACGCCTCTAAAAGGATAAAGGGATCACCAAAATGACAAATGGCGTATTGGAGACTTTAATATAAGTTTTTGCCTCTTTAAGAACCCGTAAAAGTTGTATTTAAAATAATGATAGCCATTAAACGAAAAAGAGGCCATCACGCGAACCAACTTCTCTCATTTTATTAATTGTTAGAAATCAGTGCTAAGTGGTATACTTTGGGATATTTGAAGTTAGCAATGATAATGACGTTGAGTGGAAAGACTGCATTTAAGGCTTTTAACTCCAAAGTAATTTAAAATAGTAGGGTCTGTGCTTACGTGCATTTAGTTTACCGTGAAAATTTGATAATAAAAAACATAATGCTCTTTTTGTAATTACCTATTTAAATAAAAGCAATATTTGTTTTATATTTTTTAAAGTTTTTTAAAAACCGTATTAAATGCAATATTTGTTTAGTGTGGTTAATTAATTGACTAGCTATTGATCGCTTGCTTAGCAATGGAATGCTGATTATCACAAGCTAATAAAGTTAAGGTATATTATGGAATCCTATATGGTATCTTTAAATTTACACAAGATTAAATTAAATAAAAACCAGTTTTTTTAATTGTATTTTTTTCTTTAATTATAAAACACATACGATAGATAATGTATGGAATAGCATATCAGGCCAATGGTCTATGCTGCTTTGCTGGCATATACGCATTTTTTATTAAACTTTGATTTATAATCTACGGGGCCAAATCTGATTATCGAAATGTGAAAGTAAACGAAAAGAAGAAATGTCAATTAGTTAATAAATGGTTTTACGTGCTGTATGGTATGTGGCACCTTTTATGGTAAAACCACAAGTCAAGGCCGACTTATTTCAGCCACTGCCAATCTCCACAGGTTTAACCGATCCTGACAGACAATGAAATAAAATGGTGCCGAGTGAATTTAGAAGAAAGCATATCACAAAAATGATGTTTATTTTTTAAAACATTTCTTTACTAACCTCAAATTTTCGGTTTAGTTTAAATAAGCTGGATTTTTTATTATAGTGCCTCATATTATAGGTGCAAATCTCAGATATCAAAACTACCTCGACACCTCGCTTGAAACATCTCACTACATAAATGTCTCAACGATCACGTGATAATAACAATCTTCGTTGTGCATGCGTCATTACAACAAAAATAAAAAATCAAATTTTACCCTTTGCTGATTTTTATTGGTAAATAAATAGATTCTACCTGCTTTACAGTAAAATTAGCAATAATTCAAAATATGATTTGTTCTAATATACTTAGTTATGTTTTTCTATTTTTCTAATTTAGTTTTTATACAAAAATTGCTTTAAATTAAAACAGTGCGTACACACACACATATTATGTATTATATATATATATATATATATATATATATATATATATATATATATATATATATATATATATATATATATATATATATATATATATATTATATATATATATAATATATATATATATATATATATATATATATATATATATAATATATATATATATATATATATATAAGTCATTTCATAGTATATTAAAGCGCGTTGCTATTTTTTGGTCCCAAAGTGCAGGTTTTCGATACCTAACTTTCATATATGATGTTAAGTTTTCAGTTAATTATACGACTATTTTTTAAACACTGAGTAATATGCGTGATAGTGTCGTCGAACATCCTTTGCACTGCTTTTATAATAACATTTAAATGGCGTAATCATAAACGACCAGATTGTTTGACATTACCAACAAATCCAGTTTGCCTACATTTTTTACTTAGGTCCTTAGGAGTTGACGAAGTTATATTATTATTTCGACTATATTTTGTATAAAATTTGCTAACTGTGGTTATCAATATTTTAAAATTATGTTTATCAATAAAAACGCATTTTTCTCTCATGTACTGCTTTGTATTTACCCATGCTAAACTGTTTAACTATTTTTCCCGGTTGCCAGGACTTAAAGACACAAATAGCAAATTTGTGATACCCATTCATAAGAGTAAATTTTAATTTTCTTGAAAGCCTGAAAATTATAAAAATTACCATTTACAAAAATATATATTTAATATCCTATAACAACTAAATTATTTTTTAGTATATTATTAAAAAAAACTGTGCAAGAAAAGGACAACCTTACAAAGATTTCATTGTTAGGGAAAAGAGCTCTTTAATTTACAGCCCAGTAGATCGTTGGAATGATCTTGTCAATTTTTTATTGTATCGACTACTTTTACGACTCGCCAGAGTGATTGAAACGAAACTTAAAGAATACATGGGCGGCGGTTTAGTTATATTTTATAAGATATATTCCTTTAAAGAAAGTATTTGTGGTTTTCCTTTTAAAATAAAATATAATGACCAAAGAAAAAATTACCTTCAAAACTTTTTAGATATTTATGTCTGTACCACTATTAACTTATTTTAAGCTATGGAATAGCTAAGTAAGCTGTATAATTTTATTATGGTTATTTTAAAACATTATTTATTTTATAAAGTTTTTGTTTAAAATCATAAGAATTGCTTCTTTATTCGTAAGATCGTAAAAGCGGTACCGAATTCATGTAATCTTAGGAATAATCGTGAGATCTGGCATCACTGACTAGTGTATGTGTGTGTTGTCGCGGTCCGCCCAAGGTATTCCCCTCTTTTTCTTTGATCGGTAGAATGGGAATCAGCAACTCCACGTTTTCAGTCTGTCCTTATTTCGCTCAAGCCTTTGCCTATTAAATTGACATCTCCTTTTATCGCACTTAATTTAAATGTATAAAGTATAAAAAATGCAGAACGCCATCATTTAAAAGAGTTATAAATGTGTTTCATATTATTGTTATTGTTATATAATTTTTAATAAGCATCAGTATACGTTTAGAAACAATGGATCCAAGGTTTTTTGTAGGTGATGTACTACACGAATTAAATGTATTTACATCAAATAGTTACAAAGCTTCTTTGATTTTTAAAGTACCTTATTGGGCAGATTTTAATATACAAAATGATTTTGGTGGTCCGTATATTTCTCGATAAAAGCATTTTATTGCTTTTATAAAATTAAAATTTTAACATCTTAGTTTTAAAGTCATTGGTTTCAAAAGACCAGAGGATGTTAAAATTAAGCAAAACTTCTTAATGCACTATGTTTATTAGAAATGAAACAATAGTAATTTGTTATTTACCAAGAAGCTTTTTGGCTTATCTTAAAATACATCAAAATAATTTACCTCATATGTATTCTATTTGTTTGACCAGGCATTTTAAAAAATCAATAATGATTTTGAATTTAAAGGGATAACCAAAATATAAGCCAAACTACTTATATTTTTTCGGGACCTTATGTTATCTTGACATATAAAAGAATTTTATTATTTTATACACCGTTTCAATACAATTATTTAAACACAATAGTAAAACCAAATTTTACCTAAGTAAAGTTTTTTTTTAATGGATATTTTATTAAAGTATTTTAAAATAATTAAAATAAAGTAAAAATTACAACAAGGTATCCAAGGTAAACTTTATTAATATAAAATAAAGGAAAAAAAATAGGTATTTTTTTACTTATCGGACCCACGTCCAATTTTATTGAAATTTAGTACATAGGGGTTTTTAAGGGCGCTTATTAGAAATCTAAAGTCAAATTTTGTCGGACACTTCTAGTTTTTTAGTTGTAACATCCTACTCGGACCTAACCTCAAAAAGACACAAACTTTTCTAAAATTTCTCCTTCTTAAAACTGGTCATAGCCAAACTTAAAGATTTTATGGTAAAATATTTATTATTTATTAGAATACATTTATTTTGACGTATTTTTGGTCATTACATTTAACTAAATAGACCAAAAAATGAAACATATTTTTACTTTTAAAAAGTCAATAAAACTATCTAGGGTTTTTTAAGGCATGGTACAACTTGGAAAACAATTAAAGAGCGTCTACTTTTTAAATTTTAATTGTGTTAAAATGGAGTTACGTTACTACAATTATTTTGTTTGTGTTTAAAAAAAGAGGATGTTGTCAATTACCTACCAATATATACCCCATCAACAAATCCAAATTCAGGGAAATGCGCCACAGCCTTACTTGTATTAATATCTAGTTTGTAAATGAAAACACCTTGAAATATAACTGCATAATATGAATATATAATAATGCACCTTTTAAAAAAAATTTAAATAATGCTTTTATTAGATTAGATGCTTTTTACAGAAATTTTCAATTTCTCTATTAAAGATATTTTTTTATTTTATTTTATATTTAATGCTGGTAAAACAATTTGTATTTTAAATATGGAGCCTTTTAGTTTCACCAACTTATCTGGGTAAAAATCCTTAGATAATTTCGTTAATTGTTTTTTAATACAAAAATTAATTTTTTAAATGTGTTTTTTGGTAAAATTAACGAGTAAATAATTGGAGAAATAGGTTTATGTTGTTAAATAAAAGGTATTCTACCATAAAATCATTTAGTTTGGCTGTTGTGACCAGGTTTAAAAATAAAAAAAATTATGAAAGTTTGTGCATTTTTGAGGTTAGGTTCGAGTAGTGCGTTATAACTTAAAAACTAAAAGCTTCCAACAAATTTCAATTTTAGATTCGTAATTAGGGCCCCAAAAAACCCCTTTGAACTAAATTTCAATAAAATGGGTCCGATAAGTAAAAAATTACCAAAAATTAAAGTCTTTAGGTATAAATACGTAAATAATGTAAATCACAAATTTAACAATTCTTGACAATACAGGCAAAATATTGTTGGAAAAAATGTAAAATAGTCTGGCGACAATCGTAAAGAAATAAAATATACTTTTAATACTCGTATATTACTTTAAAAAATATTTTTATTTAATAAATTATACAATGTGGAAAGGTATAGCAATAATATGTAAAAAATATATTATTGGATTGTTTTAGTTGAAAAAAAATTCAGGTGTTTTAATATGTAAAAGCATCTTTGGGTTTCAACTCTAATTTAATATTTTTGTTTCTAAAATTATTGAATTAATGTCCCAGCCCAGATTATTTTTGTTATTTAAACGGATATCGAAAGTATAATCTTATTGGCCAACCAATTAGTTAGCTTTGGTAGATCGCCCTTAACGTTGTCTGACCCAGTAAAGTTATTTTAATTAACCTTATTAATTAAATTAATTTTTCCAAGTTATTTATAAATGATCCTTTTGCAACCACTATTTATTTCAAATTACCACAATATTGGTCCCTGCTCAAAAATTCTTACCTTACTTACCTTAAAAGCCCATTTTGTGGGGTCTACAATTTTTGACAATTAATGACACCTGTTAAACACGGTTTTTACAATACGTTGAAAAAAAGTAAGAGACTAAAGACTAATTGAATATCTTGATTATACCCTTTTTTTAAGAATAAAAATAACGAACGCCTCTTGGCTACAAATGTGCCATTAAATAGGAGAACAGCTTTATAAGGGTTCGGAGAAAATTCCATTTAATTTACAGACCAGTGGATAATAAAAAGGATCTTTTTTTTCTTAATTGGGCCTTTTAACAACATAATAGATAATTGCAACATATTTAGGTACAAACTTAGAGAAATCATAGCCGGGCATTGGTAAATTTCGTTTTTAAGAAAAAATTATATGTTTTGTATATAGTACTGGATTAAATTTAATAAACCAAAAGTTATGTTGTGGAAAAATTCTTGAACCCATCGGCTAGTATTTATATTCATACAGTATATCCCAAATTAAGAATATGCTGTTATTGTTGGTTTTTTTATTCGGAAACCAAACTTTCTTAAGATTATTTTTAAGAAGCTTATCAATTATCCGGTCAAATTCGACTTTTAAAATGACAAAAAACGCCGGAGGGCCAAATTTTGGTGGAGACCTTAAGTTTAGAAATAAGGTGTTAAAAGTCCCCATCGATCCCAGGTGTGCCACAGAAGTTATTTTGGGTCAACGGTCAAAATTTCAGGTTTTTTCGATTTGTTTCGAAAATGGTAAGTTTTATTAAATAAGTATCCTTGATCAAAATTAAAGATCTTAAAATCACCTACGAAAATGGTCTCTACGATTTTTTTTCTAGGAATCACTATTCCTAAGAGTCACGTTCTATATGATATGCACAATATGCACATATATGCCACGTATATACATAATCAGGCACGTAAGACAAGTAAAAATGCCTATTTGTGTTTTATTTATGTGTAAACTATACTAAACTGCTGGACACACGAAGTGCATAACGTAATTTTTTGGGGTATTTTTAAGGTTCGATATTTTAAAAACGGTAAACGATACTAAAATGCTTGCCCAGGGCGTGTAGATTATATCTTTGGCTGATGGATAGTCAGATGTGACCGGAGAATATGTTTTCTTGAAAAAAATGGCAATATATGAAAAGAAATTAAAAAAGGGCCTATTTTTTATTATTTACGCAAAACGAACTTAATAAGTTTCTCATTAAAAACATATTGTCGGTAATCTAAAATATAAAATAAATAATTTTTTAATTAAAATTAGGTAAATAAAAACCTTTTGGGATAAAAAGAGTCTAATTAAGGTAAATCAAGTAACGAAATCAAAAAATTACGTTTTAATAAAATTTCTCTAGCTCTGAATGTTCAATGCATAAAAATATGCAAAGTCAAAAATTTTTAGGAAAAAAACCCAAAAAAAAAAAAAAAAAAAAAAAAAAAAAAAAAAAAAAAAAAAAAAAAAAAAAAAAAAAAAAAATTTTTTTTTTTTTTTTTTTTTTTTTTTTTTTTTTTTTTTTTTTTTTTTTTTTTTTTTTTTTTAAGTTTCTCTTCTATTAAAATATCATATTGTCGGTAATCTAAAATATGAAAATAAAATAATTTCTTTAAAAGTGAGGTTAGGGTGAAATACAAAAAACCGTTTTGATAAAAGAGTCTAATTAAGGTAAATCAAGTAACGAAATCAAAATAAATTACGTTTTAATAAAATTTCTCTAGCTCTGAATGTTCAATGCATAAAAATATGCAAAGTCATAAAATTTTAGGAATAAAACCAAATGTAAACTTTTTCACACTCCTGTATGTTGTAATTGTATTTTTTCCTGATGGAAACATTAGAGGTAATAAAAAAATTACCTCAATGAGTTTGATTTTGGCGGTCACTAATAAATTAGGAATGTTTTTGTACCTCCATGTCAGTATTTTCGAATATACCCTGTATATCCCAAGAAAAGAGGAATTTCAAAAAACGCAAGAAATTGTTTTTTTTGTATTTAATTGAAGATTATTCTAGTGTATATAAGAATTTATAAAACTGCGTTTTGTAAAAAATAACCTTGGATAAAGTTTTGTAAAAAATGCAGTGATTTAGATTACACCCTGTACAAACCTTTTTCGATCACACCTGAAGATCCATCAGCCAAAGATATAATCTACACACCCTGGGCAAGTTAACATCGGAAACCGCATTTTAATATCGCTTACCGTTTTTAAAATATCGAACCTTAAAAATACCCCAAAAAATTACGTTATGCACTTCGAGTGTCCAGCAGTTTATTTTGAAAATATACACTCAAATCATAGTCAGTCCCTTACTGAATCGACTTACCCGCATGGACTTCGTTTAACATCTTCAACATTCTATTGTCCGTGGGTGTCATTTACATACCTGCTTCTTTTAGTGTTGAACGATCGGTTCAAGTATTTAGTCGTATTTATAACAAGCGTTTACCATTTGGGTTATTTGTGCTATTCAATATCTTAAAAAAATATCACAATTTGGCTTTGTTTGCAATAAACTTTTAAGTGAAGATATAACTGTTGTGGTTACTCGTGGAATACCAACTTTAATCGATGCAAGTGTCGCGAGAGATAATGAGTCTGTTGATTATTTAAAGTCTGTTACAATTCACGTGAATTTCAAAAAATCGTACACCCGGAAAAGTTCAATCGCTGCAGTAAAAAGACAAAGTGAGGATGAACAGGCCAGTACTTCAAAAGTGACTTCACCTCGTACCAGAGCGCATCTAAATGAATCCGACTTTTGTTTTAAAAATTGCTGCTTACTTTGTGGCGATAAAGCTAAGAAAAAAAAGTAAGGCACCTTCGAAAACAAATTTATAAAGTTTCTACTTTTACATTTAAAGAATCTTTTTTAAAGATAGTTAACGATTGTTCTGATGACGTATGATTTAGTCGCTGCTGATGCTAAATACCATGGCAGTTATTACAAATCTTAAACTAAAACTGATCGTAAAATTGGCCGTCCTCAAGATAAAGCTGTAAACTCTACGATGGAGGAAATTTTTCAGTTCATAGAAAGTAGTGATGATTACCAATTTACGTTGGATGAATTTATTTGTTTTGTCGACAATTATGAAGACATTCTAAGTCAAACCCAGTATTTTAGTATGTTTTCTTTGTGATACTCGCCTTACTACTTTTTGGAAAATGGGACCTCTTCGGTCCAGGTCCCGGGGTATAACGAACTGAGCCTGCTCAGCCCTATTGACCCCTATGATCTTGCAGAACATATTTATAATAATATTTACAATTTAAAAAGGTTCAAGTCCCTTTAACGGGTAGCAATTTTGGCGTGGTATAAACACTTGTAAAACGGGTACAAATATTTACCTTTACAAATCTAAATAAAGCGTAAACAAGTTGTGTTTTATTTTATTTTGTTGTAATTTAATTATTTTATTTCTTCAGTTTCTAAGAATGTTATAGTTACTGGTAAAATTGAACTGCAAATAAAGCTGATAAGTTAAGCGAAACTCAAAAGTTTAAAATTTTGGTTTTTAAAATAAAAGTAGCTTCTTTAAATTAAAAACCTTTTAATATTCATTTAGCTTTAAGTGCTTAAAAATATTAAATCTGCTTATAATTTTTCTAGTCCGACGCACGGTTTTCACCTAGAAAAATTTAATCTAGATATTTCTCTAGATGGAGAAATTTTTTACCGATATTGTTATGGTCATGCAGAAAGACGGTTTTAATTTTTTTAAGCGAAAACCGTGCATCGGATTAAAAAATTAATAATAATTGATTAACTTTACTTAGAAATGATTAAGGATTTTAACAATAATTTCTATTTTAAGAGAAATCATTGGCGTACCTATCAATGTCTGCCAGGTCAAATTCCGTACGAACGAACTGGTGGAAATAAAAAAAATGTAGTACACTAAAATATGCTCCTTGAAACATAGTACCTGTATGCTTAATTTAATTAAAATATCTAAAGTGGTATTACAGATATAAATAATAAATGATGTATTTTTGGAAATTTTAGCACCCTCTATCTCAAAAGCTAAGACGTTTAGGACATACGTTTATATAAAGTTTTCTTTTTTAAATGGAGCCAAAAATTGCCTCCTTAAATATTGACATTCAATTAGAAAACACCCTGTACATGTAAAAAACTTTACCAAACATAATTTTTTATTTTTCGTCAAACAGTTGATTTTATCAATGTCAATCAAGAATACCTTTTTTAGTTTAAGGTTAAAGGTATTCATCTAAAAATAATATTGTGTAGCCTTTATTATACAGGGTGTTAAAAAATTGCTATTATTGTGTCAGAGCTAGTCCGTCCCTGGAAAACTAAATAAACCAAATATGATTTAATAAATTCGTTTTAAGAAGGCTAACCTCCACTTTCATTTTAAAGTTAATTAAAAAAAAAACGATTTTCAGGGGCGTTCGTTATGTACCTGTATCTCGGTACTACTACGTAGCTTTGGGCAGTCAGAACAGTATATTAATGGTAAATTTCAAAAGTTTGCATCTTTTTTTTATTTATATGATTTAATAAGCCACAAAGAGGGTAATGTTAATAGGTGGTAAACTGATGATTTAAAATATTTTTTGTAGGATTCATTTACAGAAGACTTAAAATTATTTGTATAATTTCAATCACATTGTATTTATTGATGGTCAGCCATCCAGTAAGTACCGATATCAATTTAGTAATTTTAAAAAATGTCGTTTTAAAAGCCGTTGTATTAAATTTTTTATTGTTTAGCTTATGACAAACAAATTTTTAAGACATTACTTTCGTATTTAGCTATTTTCAAAAAATGTCCCACCCTAAAACAAATATCTCTTCATTACCAAATTCACATTATTAAATTATTAGGTATTTTATTAAATAGCCTAAAACAAAAACAAAAAAAACTTAAAAATAATTTGTTAACAATATAATAAACCTTAAACTTTTATATTCCTAATATTAAAATGAATGGCCTAGTAGGTCAGAGAGGTAAAATGTATTACCTGCATTAAATGCGACAACAATTATTAATTTATTTTAGCTACTTTTTATTTTGGTTTCTATTTATATACTCAAGATTTTCAATTTTTTAATTTTGTTTTACCAAAAGCTTGATTGGGAGATTAATTAAAATTCTATAAACTTAAATAAATCTTGGAGGCGCAAACCTTTCTGTCGATATTCCGAACACGAGTTTTACCACGTAATATTAATAATTATTCCTATCAAGTTTTTAATTAAATTACAAATACTTAGAATAAGTTTTCAACAAGAAATTTTAGTTTATGTTTTAATTTAAATTGTAAATTTTATTTTTATCCTATTTTTGACTAATAAATATTTTGAATAAAAGTTGAGTACAATATAATTTTTAAATTGACTTTTAAAGTGTGCAACATACGAAGAATTTTAGCTATAGATGTTTAAAAAAATATATTTATTGCGAACGTTTATTGGAAATCAATAATTATTAAATTATTGTAGAGAATATCAGAAGTTACAAAAAAAAGTATTTTAAAAACCACATAAGTAAAGAAATCAAATGCATTTTTTAGGTAGGATATTATAAATAACAGCCTTAATGCGTGCGCGTGCTGGTGCAGTGGCAGCGTACCAGCCCCTTAGCTTGCAAAACGCATTAAACAAAATGAACCAAGGCCAAAACACCGTGCTTTTATCACTCGACATCCAACGAGCTTTTGACTCCGTTTGGCACAATTGATTAATATTCAAACTTTACTCTGTGCACTATTTTCCACTCCATTTAATAACCCTCATCCACTCCGACATTTCACAATGCACCTTCCAAGTCCTAGTCAACAACTCCCTCCTTACCCCTAGGGCTATGCACTCCGGCGTCCCGCAGGGAACGGTGCCTAGCCCTAAATTATTCAACCTTTACCTTGCCGATATCAAACACTACCCCTCCACAAACTTGGCTCTGTTTGCCGACGACACACTAGTATACGCCATCTCGTTTTCGGCGGCAGTAGCCAAGTCGCATATCCAATATCACCTTAATTCCTTAATACCATTCTACAAAAAATGAAACATTAAAATTAACGAGGTCAAGACAAACCGTATAATACTTACTAAAAAATTTACGAACAACAAAATACACATACCCATAAAAATAAACAACATACCCATCCAAGAAAATCAAATACCTTGGAGTAGTAATTGATGAGAGACTCAATTTTGTGTCTCACGTCAATTACAAACTTTAAAAAGCCTTCCTCAGCCAGCAATATTTATATTCCCTGCTTTTTCCCAAATTTTGAATATGTCTCGAAAACAAACTAATCATTTATAATTCAATCATCAAACTCGTTATAACGTACGCTGCGCTGTGTGTTTGGGTGTCTCCGACACCCAAATATTTAGGTTGCAGCGTATGCAATATAAAATCCGAAAAACCATATCCCGATCAAACGGATACATACGTATAGACACGCTACATGAAATAACAATCACTCAGAAAATAAAAGATTACTTAAACGAACTCACAAACAAATTTTACCTAACAAAAACACAAAACTCAGACCTTACACGTAACCTTACAAACACAAGAATACATGACAACATAAAACACAAACCACTTTACCACAGATTGCCATTATATCTAGAACAAAGACCACCACAAAGACAAAAGACCAACAAACGACAAAGAAAACAACAAAGAGACACAACATACAAACACTACAAAAACTTCCCACAGCTCCCTTAGAATTCCCGCTTAATCTTAAACGGGCTCTAATACAAATAAAAACTTACTGACATAAACTAATGCTTAGACATTAAAAAAATCAATTAAAATATAAAGCAGGTTTTTTTATCCTCATTTTTTCCGAAATAGACACTAAAAAATGACAAACTAAATGACCAAACAACATACAGTGTGTCCCAAATTGGGCCTACATGTATTGGTAACTCGGGAACCATTAGAGCTACAGTGTTGGTTAAATTAGGAAAGTTAGACAATTTAATTGCAAAATTAAATCTGCTTTCAGATTTTATTTATCTTTTATGGTTTTTGAGATAATTAAGAAAAACCAAAATGGTGCATTTTTAATTTTTGCCTGTATTTCGCAAACTACCAATTTTACGGTTTTAAGATTACTACATTATTAGAACACTTTTTTAAAAATAATTTAATTTAAGTAAAAATATTTTCTAACTTTATTTGTTTTTGAGATATTTATCCAAACTTTGGATTTTTATACAGACACCATATTGGATTTTTAAATTTTTGAAAAGAGCTCTTCAAGTGCTTTCCATGGATGTATCACAAGTCTAGGTTTCCAGATTGCTTAAGTTTTAAAAACGATAATTTTTGTTTAGGCTTAGACTAGACTGCGTAATGGCCGCCCCGTTTCATTAAAAACAAATGATACGCATCTTATAATTTAAATAATGTAAATGTTAAAATTAGCGTGCATCTTATTTCTCGTTTAGAAATGCCTTAACAAGAATTCAAGTTTTGATTATTTTAAGTATTTACAATAATGGCTCTTAATTATTTCAAGGATGAAAAGGTGAATTTGCTAGAAATGTATTTTAAATCTAACAGAAATACAGAAGCTGCAGCACTTACATACGAAGAACAATTTCTGGAGCGGCAACAAGCTATCCAAAGACATTTTAGATTCTTAGTTACGAACTTGTTAGCCTATGGTTTTTTTGTGAAACCGAATCCCAAAACTTATACAAAAAATAATGAAGCAAGAGAGGCGATTATAATGGAAAACGTTAGAGATGATCCCACAACATCGGTTAGAAAAGTGGAAGAATAGACAACAATTCCTAAGTCATGTGTGCATCGGTCTTTAAAAAAACATCGTTTTCATCCATACAAACCACGTATTGTCCAGGGTCTTCAGGGGAATGATTTCAATGGACGAATCACCTTTAGTCAATGGTTTATTACTAAATGTCAACAGATACCCCATTTCCAATCCAAGGTTCTCTGGACAGACGAAACCCGGTTTACAAATTGTGGAATTTTTAATAGGCACAATTATCGCGGCTGGGATACAGAAAATCCACATAATTTAGAAGAAAAACAGCTACAAACAAGGTTTGGCTTTAATGTCTATTGTGGCATTATAGGTTATTTAAAATGCACCTTTAATTTGCGTCTCACAATTAGATAAAATATTTATTTTTCTGTTTTAGACAACCGTTTAATTAGACCAATTATTTTTAAAGAAACTCTGAATGGAGATAGGTATTTGCTACTCCTGCAAGAACAGATTTTACCGGCCATTAGAAATACAGTTCCGCCAAATGAAATGAATTATTTGTGGTTCCAGCAAGACGGATGTCCAGCGCACAGTACCAGGGAGGTGATGGTGGTCCTTAGAAATACCTTTAATGACAACATAGTCTCTAATAACGGGCCAATTGCTTGGCCAGCTAGATCACCGGACATCACACCCCCTGATTTGTACCTATGGGGACACGCAAAAAATAAGGTGTACGAGTTTTCTCCGCACGAAACTAGGCTGAAACTGGTACACAGGGTACGGGATGTGTTTGCTTCCATCAACCGAAACACGTTACGCCGAGTAACCCGCAAGGTGTTGGAAAAATGCGAAAAATGTGTGGAAAATGGAGGAAGACATGTACTGTGATTTTATTTTCTTGTTTACTGTTACATTTCTGTTTTACAGTTGTGTTTAATTATTATCAGTTTAAGGTAATCCATAGGGTAAGAAGTTCATCACTAAGAATCTTAAATGTCTATGGTTAGGTTGATGCCGCTCCGGATGCGTGTCATTTGTTTTTTATGAAACGGGGCGGCCATTACGCAGTCTAGTCTAAGCCTACTATCAAATAAACAAAAATTATCATTTTTAGAGCTTAAGCAATCTGAAAACCTAGACTTGTGATACATCAATGAAAAGCTCTTAAAGAGCTCTTTTCAAAAATGTAAAAATCCAATATTGCGTCCGTATTAAAATCCAAAGTTTGGGTAAATATCTCAAAAACAAATAAAGTTTAAAAAATATTTTTACTCAAATTAAATTCTTCTTAAAAAAGTGTTCTAATAATGTAGTAATCTTAAAACCGTAAAATTGGTAGTTTGCGAGCTACAGCCAAAAGTTAAAAATGCACCATTTTGGTTTTTCTTAATTATCTCAAAAACCATTAAAGATAAATAAAATCTGAAAGCTGATTTAATTTTCCAATTAAATTGTCTAAAACTTTCCTAATTTAACCAACACTGTAGCTCTAATGGTTCCCGAGTTACCAATACATGTAGGACCAATTTGGGACACACTGTATAAATAGGAGATTTACCATTGAATTCGTAGATAGTTTTTTAAACTGACGCGGATAGGGCTTTAAAACCAAATTACACACTTCAATATCTCCACGGGCTAACAGCAGCCCCCTGGTGGTAGATTTTCTACCGTCAGGCTACCCACACCAAGCAAGGGACAGCCCGAGCAGCCAGCGTGAAGAACATTGTCTATATTGTATATTAAAAATGTATATAATTGAAAGTAAATAACAGTAAAAAATAAAAGAGTTTTGAAAAGCAAAGCAAAAAAAGGAAGCCTCTCAGCCGTGAAGACCCGGGTTCGATTCCCGCATTGTCCATTGGACTTTTTCATAGCTCGTCACCTTACAGATAAAAAGGCAACTAACCACTGTGTGGTATTTCTGCCTAGTAAACCCTCTTTCACGTGCTTCGGAAGCCATGTTAAGCCGTTGGATATAACTTAGCTTTATAAATTAAAATTTATGTATTTAAGAATATTATACCTTTTAAGCTAAACATACACACAGCAAATATGACAGCATATCTTCTTTTGATTTTTTAGTTTGCTTAGTTAAATACTAAGAAAATCACAATTAATTTAATACCATAAAAAATACAGATAAACAATTGAATTTTCCATTTCTCCAAATATTAAAGTATTTTTGATAATAATGCAAAATGACCAATTGGTATTTGTTAATAATACCAACTGATTGAAATTAATTCTAATTTTGGTAACTCGCATATTTGGACGACTGGATAGAGATATGTGAAAATTATTTGCCAGAGCTTGCGCATTTTATTTAACTTAGAAATCATCTGTTTTCAAATAAATTTATGGAAATTTAGGGATTAATTCCAAATATTTATGATTTAATCACATCCACAGTAATAGTTATGGGTTTGCAAAATTGTTTTATTAATTAACAAATACCAGCAATTTTTATTTCATGATACAATTTATGGAACCACAGCCTCACAGTCTCTTTATTTTCTATACAAACAATTTTATTGGTTTACCATAAATCACCTTCACCGCTACCAAATTAAAGGGCTATTATTGCTAGTTTTTTAATTTTATGTGTCAAAATGTCTGTTGAAATGGAAAAAAATAAGTAGTAGCGTTATTTGGTAGTTTAAATAATACTAACGGTTTAAGAAATAAATAAATGCAAACAAATTCTTAGCGTTTTCCAGGACTATCAATTTAAATAAAAAACAAATTTCTGAATTATCTCGAAATCTACGCATTTTAAGCAAATATTCAGCTATTTTGTAGGGAATAAAATTTATTTTTTTATTGCAAAATAAATGCGGAAACCGAATTTTAAAACATAAACAAAAAAATTGCACTTGTTTTAGATTTTCATCTTTTTTCCGGGACAAAATAGGCTTTAGCGTAGTTTCACAAAAAGGAAAGCTAATGTCAAAACATTTTAAGTAAGTGTTACAAAAAGTATTTTCATTTAAATTCAACAGAAACATGATTTGTTGAATCTTACAACTTTTTGTAAATTTTTGCCTATTTATTTTTTATATAAGAATATTTAAATTTTTTATAAAAAAATTATATTTTAAAAAGTGTTTTGTAAAGTTTCTTTAATAATAAACACAGTTAATAATTTCTTATAAAAACTTTTAGTATTTTCGTAAATCTATATTGCTTTACTGTAAATGATAAAATCGTAAGACATATTAATAAAAACCAAACAATTATTTTAGAAAAAAAAATATTAAAATTACTTATACACTACTGGACATTAAGAGCAATGTCTGTCCCACGAAATTTATCTTCAATTAGTTTCTGCTCAGGTTTTTCAAGATTGTTTGCATTTTTGCAATTATTCCTAAGAACTCTTAACAAAGAATGTAATATTTATTGCTAAATTTCTTGCAAACACAGTTTGCTTGACTGCCTTCTGCATATTTAGAGGCTATTCAAGCAAAGACCGTGATTCAGGAGACTGATTAGCAGAGGTTAATTTTCGTAGACTTTTAACCATAAATCAGTATAAATGGTAAACACTTAATACTTTAATAATACTGTATTTTGTTATTTATATACCGTTCACAACAACTTTTTATGGACAAATATACTTTTGTCTTAAAAAATGAAAATATTCTGGTAAAATAGAGAAATCGACAAAAATTGATAAATTCCTTAAAAATTTAAACAATTATTTCGCTGTCAAATTTTAATAAAAATACCTTTAGCAACGTCCGTTTAAACGTTTTTTTTAACATTTTCACTGGTATATTTATTGAATTTAAATCAAATGTGTATATTTTTAAAAAACTTTTTTTTTCAAATTTTGATATCCACTTACCGTTTCCCAATTTTTTTCAAACTTTTGTAAGACTTTTTCCAACCATTCCCACTGTTTTCTTGCCTCTTCGTCATGTTCATCTCTTTTCATTAAATTCGTGTTTAGAACTATAATTTGTAGTTTTAGGGTCTTCCTTTCAATTATGTAGTACCCTCCTAAAAAATAAATAAATACAATGCAATTTATTAGAAAGTATTACACACATCTTTAAATCAAATAAAAAACCGCTTTAAATTTGCTGAAACAATTCTAAGAAAACTTTTTAAATAACACTAGTTTGCGACTAAAATGAAAAGACCGTTTCTTGGTGATCTTTGAATTATAAATGCAAAAATAAATGTAAAAACTTCATATTACGTAATATTTTTGACGTTGCCAAATTTAAAATTTTCCATCAGTTAAGGTAATTGTGCATAATCTGGCAAAATTGCGTAGGAATTTCTCGGAAAAACACCTCAACAACAAAATTTTAACTCCCCAGGACTTCTATCTTTCTATCTATCGTAGCATGGTGAGTTCCCTTGCTGGGGCCCTGAGCACTGAGGCCTAAGCCCATTATGCTCTACACCAACCCTTAAGCATACACAGGTTCCGTAACCCTGTACTGTCTCTTATGTATACATTTCTTTTACACTGATATTGCGCTGTGATTTTGCTTACTAGAGCACCAATTTCCTCGCTAGTGATGCGAATCCTGTTAGTGGTAGGAATCTTATGTCATTTACGTCCAGCCATGCCGTTCTTTAACATTTCCCCTTGATGTGCCCTAGTGCTGGGCAATCTCTAAGTATATGTATGGCGTCCTTTCTTCCCTCTCCACACCATCTACATGTACTTCTCTCACTTCTTCCTATCTTGTTGAGATAGTGTTTGTTTTTACAATGACCTGTCAGTATGCCTGTCAGGTTTCTCATTTGCAGTCCTTTACGCTCATCTTTAGGTTCTGCCATAGGTCTTCCCCAATATTGGCCTCTGATTGTCTGGTTTTTGTCTTTTTTGGTTCTCATCGAACCGTTTTTCTATCCATGTTGCTATCTCTGTCATATCCGTGTTTCTACGGTATATTCAGGTCCATTGTTCTTAGCTCCCAAATTGGCAAGTTTGTCAGCCATTTTATTTCCCGGGATTCCTTTGTGTCCAGGGACCCATTGCAGGGTCACTCTGGTGGTTTTCGTTAGTTTATTAATTGCTTCCCGACATCTATTTGTAAGTTCTGATCTGTTCACTGTCTTTGTCGCTGCCATACTAGTCAGCACATATGGTTATTTTCCCCCTGTATCTTCTATTAAGGCAGTATTCTATTGCTTCGGCTATTGCCATAACTTCCGCCTGAAATACGGTTGCATATTTTCCAATTTTTCCATAAAGCTTGTAGTTCGTTCTTTCTACATAGGAACAAAAGCCTGTGCGGCCTCCTTTCCTCGAGCCATCTGTGTAAATAACTGTTCCTTCGCTTGGTATCCTACAACGTTTGTAAGTCCAGTCATCCGCCGATGTCATGTTCACCTTGTGCATGAGGCCTAAGTGGATTATTGGGGGGATGCTATTCTGCTTCATTGAAAGAGCCACAGTTCTCACTTGGCCCATGATGTTACAGTGCCCCCCTCATCCTCCACCGTCCTCCACACTCCAGTCTTAGTGCCTCTGTCCCTTCTAAGGCCTTGATCCATTATATGGAGACGTGGGAGCCCCGTAATAAGCTTCAGCGATTCCGTCGGAGTAGTGGATGCTGCCCAAGTTATTTCTTTCATTGCCCTTTTTTGTATGTTTTTCAGCATTATCTGTGCCGTCTTAAGTTTTGTGCGTCGCCACCATATCACGGAGGCATACAGTATCCGTGGCCTGATGACTGCTTTGTATATTCACTTCATAACCTTAGAAGAAAGTCCCCATTCCCGTCCTACGACTCTTCTACAGAGCCACAGCGATCCTGTGACCTTCCTCGCTACCATTTCAAGATGTGCTCTTCTAGTATCACTCCAACATACTTGGCTGTACTGGAGTATTCTTGTTCTCTCTTACCGAACTTCACTTTTCGAAGTCCGGTGTGTTTTCTTCTTCTGTCAGTCCGTTTTTCTAACACCATCTCGCTACCATTGCCAGCTCTCTTTCCATAATATACACTATCGTGTCTGCATGTTTACCTTTGAGCATCCCTAGGACTTAAACTAATATAAATATATTAAATAAAAATAACTGATACATTCTATAGTATAAAATTTATACATGCTGGAAAACTTTCTTTGTTGAATTTGCAATCAGGATGCTTTAAACTTCCCCGTATAGCCATTATAGTATCAGTCGCTATTTTTATATTAGTTAATTAGTGTAAGGCATAAAGCTAGTTTATAGATGTTCGTAATGTCTTAACTCTTGTAATTTCTTGTTTTTATGTAAAATTTTCAGATTTAATGAGATTTACGAGCAGGAAAATTTATGAGCTAAAATAAGTTTGTTTAATGCTTTTACTGTGCAAATACTGCTTAAGAGGAGTAAAACAAAAAGAACGATTTTGCTGGCGTGAATATGTGAATAAAAGCCGGTAATTTCATTTGGTGGTAAGATAATTCTTCCGGCGACCGATGCTAATGGATTGGATCGGCAACTGAACCATGCAACGCCGCAGCGTGGCGCCGGTGTTTTCAGGCCAATTCTAGCTTAAAATGTTGACTAGATAAAACGTGTTTAGCACGACTGTCGATTTCCTTATACAGGATTTTTATTAAGTAATAATTTAAAAAAATATTATTTTGTTTTTTTAGGTTATGATTAATTTATCTTAAAAGAGTCTACAAAAAATTGCACCAAAATAATTGACCAAAAAAAAATTTTCCGAATACAATTAACCAAATGGAAAACTGACCCAAAACTACACTTATGGACAAAAACATTGAATAATCTGGAAATTTTCCATATTGCCATAGGCTAATGGGCTGTACCAAAAATATTTATATTACCACTTTAAGAAAAGTGGCAAAAAAAATGAAATGGCCGCTATTGATTTAAAAACATGAAATAATCTCTGGGGTTTACTGATAACACAACTAATGTTGTTATGATACACAACTATTTTTATAATTTAACATTTTACACTTTAGGTACCTTGTTTAATGATTTTTAAGTAGCAATAAATATGTTTTTGGTACATCCTGTTACCAATGCGTTTTATCGCAAATCCCAAGATTATTTGATATTTTTGCCCTAAGTATACTTTCTTGAATAGAAATAAGACCAAATTACAGTTGATCTTGTCAAGCCTTGGGAGTAGCAGCATTTAACAGGCGCTTAAAAGTGTTTATAATCTTAAAGCTTTTTAAAGACTGGCTTGTTTTTAAGCTAAGAAATATGCATTAAACAAACAAAAAAATATTTCTAAGTCAAGTTTGAAATAGAGATGTATTTCTTTGCCAGGTTGAAATATGTACTCATGGATACTATATATTTTTATACATTGGGTTAACTAACCAAAACAAATCAGAATTAACCAAAACTTTATTACTCCTAGAACTTTTAATTACTAAATAATACGTCTCCCGAAATGCTGTTATTGTTTAAAAAAGTTTTAAATTCGATGAATGAAATGAGCTTTTTTCGGCGATCGGTAAGTAATGTTATTTATGTTTATTAATGTATACAAAATTATTTATAAGTAGTGCTTATTAATACATGTTTTTTTTAAATGATAAACGATTATAATATAGGTTACTAAATGTTCACAAAACAAACGAGTTTATTTATAACCTTATTATTCGAATGAGAACTATTAAAATATATGTCATAAAGGTTGCCTAAAACCGAAATACATGAAAAAAAAATGGTTTCCAAAACTTATTATTATAACGATTGCCAAAAAAGTATTGCAACTAACCCGGACAATAATTGGCGACTAATTATCTCAACTTTTAACATTATCTTAACTTTTAATACTAACTATTAATGACTTGGATTTAACTACGGTCAAAAATGATATATTTTTTTAAATATTAATTAACGCATTATAAGTTATAATGAGCCTTAAATAACCTGTACTTCCTAATTTAGAAATAAGATGTGTTTTATTTATGCTGCAATAGATCCAATGATTTTTTTTGAGATTTTTTCGCTTTTGTCCGGTAGACTGTCTTTTTGAAGACCTATTTCTTTAAAGAAATTTTCAATTGATTAATTGTATTATGGCAATTTTCCTTCGGTCCATTGTTTTTAAGCTATTTTCCGATTACTATCTTCAGAAATACAAACTATATCCAGACAACTATGAGTATCAGATAAAACAGATAACTTAGTTGCTAAAAACCAGTTAAATGATTATTAAAAAGTTGACATAATAAATAAGAACATTTTCTTATGAAAATAATTATGTTTGCGACTAATAGAAAACAAAAACAATTAATTTTAAACCATATAAAACATTTAAGGTACTATTTTTAATTTATATTTTAAACTTTTAAAAATCTCAATTTAAATTTATTTAATGAATAAAAAATATTAGTTTGTTTTTAATATTAATACATATTTTTTTATTTCTGTAAGTAGGTAAAAAACTATATTCCCTGTTAATTTTGCAAGAGGTCTTTTATTCATCCTTTCTTAAAAAACATAAATATAGGCAATAAATATTGTAGAGTCTCGCTGGACTTATGGACCCAAAATATTAAAACTTAAATTATTATTACTCTAAATATATTTAAAACTTACTTACGCCGCCCCTGTTCTAAAATGATTTCTTAAATAATCTTTCATATTCTTGGACTGTCTGGCGCAGGGCAAGTAAGGGAAGCGCGTGTGTTTTTCAGAGACTCGAAAAAATGTGTAAAATAAACGATTATTTTAAGTCTTAACATTCATCTATTTTTTAATTATTTGGTGTTTAATTAAAGTCAGTTTTTGTTAAGCCCTGTGTTTCATTTCCTACAAATAATCAGCGATGAAATATCACGAAAAAATAATTCTTTAAAAAGACACTTTACCTAAACAAATTGACAATAACGAAAAATCTCCAAACAATAAAGATAAGATCTATTGCAGCATAAATATAGTCCATTTTGTACCTGAATTAGAAAGTATACGTCATTTAAAGCTTTCTAAAACTTATAAGGAGTAACCTAATATTTCTTTGACTTAAATAATATACTTGAAGACACCACAAGATCCCACAAGTATACGCTTAGTCATATTTTAATAATTAATGTTCCTTGTAACTAAAAAACAAATCTTTAGGTTAAGGATAGTTAAATTTGAAGGGGCGATTTAAAAATACGGCTTAAAAGCAATAAAGGAAAAAACGCAGTTTCACTGTCGGTAATTTATTTTGTTAGTAAAACAATTTTACCATAGCCAGTTGTTTATACATAAAATTATTTTTTATACTAAACTGGTTTATTGTAAATGGTGTATTTAAATTAATTAAATAAGGAAATATTGGGAAAAATACTTGGCACAAATTTTTTAAAGAAACTATTTTTTCATTAACATAGTACATTTTTATTCCTAAAAGAAATTCTCTTATTATTATATTAAATCCCAACATTTAATTTTAATACAAAATTTACTTATTTGTTTATATATTTAGGTACCTATTTTTTTTTCATTTTGTATACTAAATAAAAAAAATAATTTCCCTAAATTATGCCCAAGAACTATTTTTCCATAATAGTAGACTAGATGATAAAGTGAAGTTTAACCTTCACTTACTCATTTTTAAAAATATTTTAATGGGCAATTAAGTTAAACTGATTTTTTAAATCAAAAAAGGAATTTATTTTAAGACCAAATATTTGTAGAACCACTACAGCATGAATTAAATACCATAATATATAATTAAAAAAAAAAGATAAAGTAAAAAGCTTCATTATTAAATGCATAAATAGATTTTTGAAAATAAGTAACCCACTTTGCGGCAAAAATCCTTGGTCTAATAAAAAACCGTCTTGCTTCTTTAATATAGGACCGAAATGCAAAAAAATAATAAGTTACTTGGTAAAAGCCCTTAAAATTATTCCAAAATATAGTTGCGTACTCGTGAAAAAAATTATAAAATGCAGAGGACTGTGTACTAAGGTCTAACGTGCACTAGGTTAACCATTTTAATAACCTTAACATACTCTGTTACTGTGGATAAATAATAAACAACATTTGAATTGTTTTATAAAACAAGACCATATTTGATTTTTGATAATTAAGAAGCTAGTTTAATAATTACCAGCACTTAAAGCTAGTTAAGCAAAGTCCACTATTAGTTTAAATCATTTTTAAGAAAAAATTATATCAAGATTTTTACTATACAGCAAAATAAAGTACTGGTTACGAAGTTTAAAGGGAACTATTCCTATGGTAAGAATACAAGTACAAATAAGAATCTTATCGTACACGTTAAACATTAAAACCTAACTTTATGATTAAAAAGGTACTAGTCTTCTGAGCTTTTAACAAAACAGTGCTGCCTTTTTTGCCTTAGGCTTGTCAGAGACCTATTTGTACTTTCTGTTATTACTAACAGTTTTATAGATAATACCGGCCTAATTTTGACAAAGTTTTATTGGAGCTCCAAGACTCTTTATTTTATTTTAAACGGTAATAGAGCAGAATGCAACGAACTTAAGGACTAGAATTAACGCAACGCCAGTTTGTAGGGAGGGTGTTTGGTATAGTGATCTGTTTGTTTTTGTTTTGGAAAAACGTAAACAAATTGCCAGATCTTAAAAACCAAAATCAGGAAATTACCTTGAAAATGTAATAAAATTATTCAAAAATATTGGTTTTTGTGTTAATATAGGCAACATCGATTTAAATATAAACATTTATTAAAATGACAGTTCCAAGAATTCGTTTAATAAAAAATGATAGTAAATCAGGTGTTGTACGGCACTCCAATATCATTTTATCTCTTTCTAGTAGGTTGTATTATTCAATAACACGTTTTGTAAACTGACTGGATCAACAGCAATCGAATTGGGCATCTAAAGTAAATGTCATGTCTGTCTGTCACTTCAGATAATAAACAAAAATAATTTTCCGGCATTAAAATTAATTTTTAACAATAAAGAATCATCGATTTATAGAAATGTAATTTATGGGACAATGCCATAAACATTGAAAAAGTTATTATTTCCGAAGTAATGTTATTTAGTGTGTTGTTGTGCCGTGTGTTTACAAGAACTATCTCTCCTTTCCCCCCTGAATATATTAATGCCAAACAAGGTTTGTTTACTTTATTTCTATCCAAGAATTCGTTGGCAGAATGTTTAATAACATAAACAAACTGGACAAATTCCCATTGGTTTTCCGGCTTACACCTAATTCACACCGTAAAATCAGACTACTATCCACTATAAATCCTGGTTTTTAATTCGAAAATGCTCAGTGAGCCAGAATCTTCCAGCGAGGCAAAATTTATTACTAAAATATATGATTAATATGACTTTGGTCGGAGCATCGGCAGCTGGCGATAAATCTGATATGGTAAATTCGATAATATACAGGATAAAGTTTGAATTATAAACACCAGTATATATACTTAATTATTTAAAAATGACAATTAAAAGAAATGTTTTATTAAAAATAAGATAAATAAGGTTTAATGTCTTTTAAAGCTTATAAGAAAGTTACGTTCAATGTCTGGTTTTATTTCAAAAACAGTATATTTTGTTTTCGTTAAATGTTTAGGCCTTGTTTATAGGTACCAATCTGCAAAAACAGACTGTTACGAATATTGGAGCTATAAAGTAATGATAAACAAGGCATTTAAGCTATAAAGCTGTGGAAGAATTAGGAAATTCAAGGAAATCCTTAGAAATAAGTTTATAACTAAATAAGAGGGTACCATCTAATATATTTGCTACAGAATTTTTATAAACTACTACTACAAATGGAACAAAAGTAAAGAAGAGTTCATAATAGGAAAACACGAATTAATTTTAGGCCCTAATATTTTTAGCATGGATTCTTATACATAATTTTATTTATTTATATTAAAAATTGTTGCATAATAATATTATAATTTGGATGTTATTTATTAAAAAAATATGTCCATTAGGTGAATAAAAAGTAAAATACCTAAACCGCTAAAGGTGCGATAAGGAACTTTGGTAACTGAGGTTTTTTGGGTATGCCGAATTGAACAGTCATATCGAACTGTTGCCAGAATTTACAGCGTTTCAAATTTTTATCACTACTAGTTACTAAGAAGAAACTAATAGAGCGAAATAGGGGCTTAAACATCTTTAAAAAGGAAAACAACCGCAAAAAAGAAATAACTAAGCTAACGGACAGTTAGGGAAACATAGTAGAAGATCGGAAAAAGATACTTAGCAAACTACTTAAGCAACTTAGAAAACTACAGGCCAATAAGCCTCCTGTCACAAGTATATAAACTATTTATGAGAATATTAACAAACCGACTCGAATCAAAGCTAGACGCATACCAACCCTATGAACAAGCAGGATTCAGAAAAGGCATGAGTACAATCGAACATCTACATACCGTCAGAATGTTAAACGAGAAATCAACGGAGTACAATGTTCCTTTGTGGGTTGCATTTGTTGATTTTAGAAAGGCGTTCGACACAGTGGAATTCTGGGCAATTATAAGGTCAATGAAAAACGCAAGGATAGACCAAAGGTATATCATCATTATATTGTCACTAATAGAACATTCAAAAATGAAAATAAGGTTGCATGAAGACACCGAAGAAATCAAAATCAATAGAGGCGTCAGACAGGGTGATATTATTTCACCCAAGCTATTTACCCTAGTGCTAGAAAACATATTTAAAAATTTACACTGGGCAAACAAGGAAATAAATATATCGGGTGAAAAACTTAGCAACCTACGATTCGCGGGTGACACTGCCATATTTGCCCCGAATTGTGAAGAATTGCAGGACATGCTTATGGAGTTACAACTATAGGCAAAAAAGGTTGGATTGGAAAAAAACATCGCAAAAACCAAATTCATGACAAACCAACGGACAAACAGAACAAATAAACTTACAGGGACAACAAGTAGAAAAAGTTGATTCGTATATCTACCTAGGTCAGGAAATAACAATGGGCAAAAACAACCAAGAACTTGAAATTGACCGTAGAATACGCCTAGGATGGTCAGCGTATGGTAGATTGCGATACGTTTTTAAGTCCAATCTTCCTCTGAAACTAAAAACTAGAATTTATATGGAATGCGTCCTCCCAGTAACAACCTATGGTAGCGAAACATGGGTCTTAACAAGAAAAATACTTAATAAGTTAAAGGTGCACCAAAGAGCTATAGAGCGGAAAATGCTAGGAATAACACTTAAAGATCACAAAACCAAGGAGTGGATAAGATATAGAACTAGGGTAGAGGATATAACTAGACGAGTAGGTACTCTAAAATGGAACTGGGCTGGACACGTTGCCCGAAACACGGACAACTGGAGCGGAAAAGTGACGAGATGGAGACAATGGGGGGAGAAAAGAGGCATCGGCAGACCACAGCAGAGATGGTATGATGACATTAAACTGACAGACGGACTAAACTGGTATCAGGTGGCACAAAATAGGAACACCTGGAAGAATATGAGAGAGGCCTATATCCAGAGGATAGAAAATGGCTAAGAAGAAAAAAGAAGTTACTAAGATATCAAATCGCATTTTTAGTAAAACGTACAGCATTGCTTTAATATTTTTAAACAGCGAAAGCAGAAATTTGATATCTGGGTGTTTTTGGATAACTGAATTAAACAGTGATATCAGCAGTGCTGCCAAATTTTTTAGTTTTGAGCTACACGTAACCATTTTATTATCATAAATTAAGTCTTCTTTTTTTATTGCAGTGAATTAGGCGAAACAAATTTAGTAATAATCCCAATTTTTAAAATTCTACTTCTACTAGTTGCTAAGATATGACAGCACTACCAAAAAATATCGCAAGACCTAAATATCTTTTAAAACTGCTAAAGCTGCTTTTACAAAATAGAGTATCTAGGGTTTTGTGGGCACGCGAAAATAAACAGTATATCGGTACTATTGACCATTTAATTTAAAATTAGTGTACGTTAAAATTATACCCCTAACTACTAGATTATTGGTATTTTAGCCTGTAAGCTTTTAATATCATTCTTATCATAAGGTTATTGTTGTTATAATATATTTTATTGCAAAACTAACTTTATGTTTCAGTAAAATTAACCTCAGCGATATATTTTGACTAACCATGTAACGAAAAGCGCGTAACTTGGAGATGGGGTAAAGGTGTTGATATAAATGTTCCCAATGCTCATGCCCGTAAGGTATCGTTACGAAGTGAAAGAAAAAACCTTCTGTAGGCAACAGGTTTTGTAGTTTAGATACCCAAAGAATAAAAAACAGACAAAGTGAAAAGTTCAGAGCCCCTGCATATAAACTGTAAAGGGTTATACATATTAAAAAGGCACTCTCTGCTCTGTTGTTTTTGCCAATTTTTTATGGCAGAATTCGTCTAAATATTTCTATGCGAGCTGAACGTTCCATGCAGCTCGTCAGTGGGCATAAAGGAAAGCATTCTTATTAAGTTCATTAATAGCACCAATTCATCATGTTTGGTTGAAATAAAAAATGATAAGGGTTGTAGGATACGCAAATTGTTAAATATGGAAAGGGTATTTCAATCAGAGGATAATTTGACGCACATACGAAGCATATAAATTAGAACAAAAGAAATACATTTAAATTTGATAGCGAAATCTAATTTTTTCCATATGACTTCTTTTTTAACAGAACTTGGCCATTTATAAGCAGCCAATTTCAGTAGTACAGATGAGCACTGGTAAGTTTTTTGCGTCAGTGAACATATATGTGTTTTTCAGGCATTAAACTTAATAAAATTTTAGTGCCTTAATCCAGATTTAACTAAAGGTTCTATAACAAAGATATCTACTCTACCCTTTCTTTGCTTTTCAAGTTGGTCTTGGAGCTTGGCTTTAGAAACTGATTATTAGAATAAAGGCTAGAATCATCAGCGAAACTATAGATGGAAAAAAAGGAATATTATTAATATAAAGCAAAAATAAAGTCATTTTCAGTAAAGAGCTTTAGGGCAACATAGCGTTAATTTGGTTAAGGTTAGAGGGGTAAACATTCAAACTAATTGATATACGTCGATTGAAAAGAAAACTTAAAAGCAGATAACTTGTTCTTTGCTAAGATGAAAGCCTGTAGGAAAAAATTTTGTTTAGAAGCGCATTAGACCAGACCTAATCAATGGCTTCAGATATAACAAGACCAATAATTTGAAATTCGCCAAGAAATTTAAGGCACTTGTTTAAGTTATGTAAAAAAAAATTAAATATCTGTTAATCTCTTTTGACAAAACAAGTAGTATTTATCACGTAGGTATCCGGAGTTTTTATAAGTCACGATAAAAAAATTGCACAATTAAATTTGAATCATGTATTTTTAGTTTTTTTAATTTTGTCTTTATTAGTATTGCTTTTTAGAATTTGCGTTACAAAGCCCCCTTTTATATTTTTTGTGTGCCATGAACTTGTTGCTTTATAAAAAATGCTCATAAGGTACATTATTTATGCACCTTAACTTTGCAATTCTGCATGTTTCTAAAATCATTATTCTTGTTATAAAATTTATTTTTATTTTTAGAACTCACCCATTTCAAAAGTTTTCATGGCATCTGTTGGTAACCACTGACTCCACATTTTTCCCAATTCTTTCCTGGCCAATGGGTCGTCGTGCCCAAGAGCTGGAAACACGAATTGCGATGAAAATGTTTTTCTTAATAGGTCTGTTATATTTTGCACCATTTCTAACTGTCGTTCTTCTTTTAAGTGCCGCATTGCATGATGTGAAAGGGCATCTCTGAAAAAAAAAATGTTTTGATAAACTTATAGAGTGTTTTGCTGGATTATCCCAAAAGAAAGAAAAGCATTTAAACTTGGCAGGCCATATCGGCGATTTTAAATTAAAAAAAGTCAGTATTAAGAATCCTTAGAAAATTTAATGGTTGGTTATCGTTACCCTAGAACAGTTTTTCCTGTAATATACCAATAATGTTCGGGGAACCGAATAGGGCATTATTCTTGGGGTAGTCGCAGAAAATATTCTCATGGTTAGGGCGACGTAAAATTTTGACAGACAAAGAATTTAAATTTCTAAATAAGGTAGTGGCTTCTATTCAGAGCCTAGGTATACCTGTTTTAGTATGTCTGTTTTTGAAAGAGAAGTCAGTATCCTTATTTTTATCCCGTAAGGCTCATCATTTTCAAGAAAAGATTTCTTTTAGGTTAAATCATAAATAATTATATATATATATATATATATATATATATATATATATATATATATATATATATATATATATATATATATATAAAATATATAAATAAAAATTTTAATTATAATTTTTGCTTAAATTATAGTTCCAGAAATTCTCTATGTGTGTGGTGTGGTTATTAAGGCGTTATTATTGAAATATACGGTTAATGTTAAATTTCATTAATCAATATACCTATATGTCTGAGGATTTAATAAAAAGAGACTTTTTGTGTTAAATTATTTGTTTGGTGTTATAATAAATTGAATTAATTATACGAAATAGAAAATCTGTGACTCAAAGTCAACAACAATGATCTGTTATTGGGATTTGGTCAGTGGCTTTGTATACAGAATAGAGTTTAGCAGAAAAAATATTGGTGGAGCTTGAAAGAGAATATGATTTCGGTAAATCTAATAAGAAGGTTAAGTTTAGAGCAATGGGATTTGATGCCACTGATATTTCATTGAATCAGACTGAAATCAGACAATACGCAAACGAGTGCTCCCATACCACCAGTAGCGAGAAAAAATCAAACTGGTATAAGTGCAGTTTTTGGGACACGGTTTTTAATCTTCATTTTATTTTATTTTTTGTTATAGAGGTTTTTAAATGTAGTTTCTTATTAAAACCTATATACAGTACACTCTAACATTTTCAAGCCCAATTACATCCTGAAACATTTTGTAGTAGTTATTAGTTATTACGTTTAAATATTCTCCAGTTCCCAAATTGATTATACGTGTACTACTAAAATGAAGACTAATATTAAAGATCTAAGATTGCTTTAATATGGAGAAGTTTACACAACATTTTATTAGACCGGAACTTTTGTATTTTCTAAAAATTTAGGAAATTTTTGAGTCACATTTTTGTAAGACCTTGCTTTTAAAACTTTTCAAAAGAAATGGTTTCGGGTTTGATAAATCATTATCTACTTTTTTTTGCTTAAATCGGTTATTGGATTTATTCAAAAATATAAAACAGTCCACTCTACATTAAAATTATTCCCATGCAAGCAAGCAATTGGGCGACAAAACAATGAAAGTTCTATTTTGTCGTAAACCCGGCAGCGGGAAATATTTTTTTTACCTTCAAAATTTTAATCCTATTTATTTAATGGTTTTAACTATTTTAGACATATGCAATGGCGAGCTGGTGTAGTGGCAGCGTACTAGCCTCTGACCGTTGAAGACACGGGTTCGAATCCCGCATGATCCATTGGACTTTTTCATAGCTCGTTACCTCAAGAAGGCAATGGCAAACCACTGTGTAGGAGGTCTGCCTAGTAAACCCTTTCACCTGTGTTCGAAAGGCACGTTAAGCCGGTGGTCCCCATATATGTCTCTAGTTGGTACGCAACACAGATATGTGCGAGAGGGCGCCTACACTCTAAATAGAGTATGGCATAGCAAGAAGAAGGATACATATGCATTTACGGATGTCCAAAAACTAGAAGTGCACACGCACACTATTACACGCGCGTACACACATACATGACTTACGTTAAGAAATAAGTTTTTATCGCACCTAGAAAAATAACGAGAAAGAAATGAATTTATTATAGGGTTTTACTTAGAAACAACTTTTGATTTGCTTATTTTATATAATGCATTACGCATACAACAAAATATTGCAAACAAGAAAATGCGACTTATTATGAGTTTATTATTAAATATTTATATTATTATTTTAGCGAAACAAACCATACCCAAAAGTTATAAATAACAATGACAAATTTCAACTGCATTTTGCTGTAATTAGGTATATTTATACTTGAATAAGAGAATGGCTACGCAAAATCGAATTTTAAAGTAAATATTATGCTAATTTATGCAGTAGATGTTTGTTTGCTTCAATTATTGGGTGGTAAAATTTTCCTTTGTTGAATTGATTTATTGTGGTTGGTAGGCAAATGTTTTGTAGCACAAATATTTGCTCTTCATGCCTTTTGCTTTAAAGGCAAAATATTTCTAGTAGACTTTTATGCAGACACGTTTGCTATAAATCGTATATATTTATATATATATATATATATATATATATATATATATATATATATATATATATATATATATATATATATATATATATATATATATATATATATATATATATATATATATATATATATATATATATATATATATAATTATGTATAATAATATATAGACCGTACGAATCAAAAATTTATAATTTGCTGTTAAAAAATATTAACTACAATAAGAAAATGAATTCTTATCAACAGGGCGTCTTAAAAATGCAAAAACATAAAATCAAACAAGAGCAAAAAGTAATTTTTTTGGCTTTTAACGTAAAATGATAAATAAAAAACTTGCTCCAAATTTACTTTTAATCCTGATTCCGAATTTACTAAAGAAAATTTAAATTAACTTTACTAATTTTAGTTTAAAAAAAAAACCTTTACATTAATTAAAAAAAATTAAAACTGTTTGTAAAGTTTTAAAAGATTGTTGGAAATTTTTTAAGGAAATATTAAAAATCAAAACGATTTAAACTAAATTGCGAACTTAATTGAGGTAAAAAAAAATGTTTTAAATTTTACCCAAATAAACACCTTTTTTATATCCGATATTTGTTTTTGTTATCTCTGCATTATCAATTTGGGACACACTAAATAGTTTAATGCCTTTTCACGCAAATCAGTACTGACCACTATAACAAAGGTATTTGATTTCACAAACCTATAATTAAAGCGAACATACATCTGCTTCACAAATTTGCATTGTTTCACCTTTAATTTCCAATTCCACAAAATTTCACCTAAATTCTGCTAGGAATAATTATAGCGATAGAAAACCGGAATTGGTGGTCATTGAATTCCTAAAGTTTAGCTAGATTACGTGACGTTGGTAAGAATTATTGTTTCTCCCTTGTCGGGTAAATTTTCTCTGGATTTGAATTAATAGGGTTTTCTTTTAAGTTTTCGAACTTGGGAAATTGATTTAACCGATCGAATATACTAAATTAATTGTAACTAAAAAATGGCTGTTAAGTATGGCATAAAATGGGTTTAAATAACCCAAAAAGAAAGGTAAAATAAAATATAATAAATGTGTATTTTTTAACTAAACAATTTAAATTATATTATTTTCTTATACCCGTACTATAATAATACACTTATATGCCCATAATCCGTTTGATGATAAGTTTTTATTAATAAAAGAAAGTATCTACCTAACATTACATTTTTAAAAATGTTATGATGATTACATTTTCCATTCGACTCATGCATGATATATTTCATTAATTTCGAAAAAAATTGGTTAATAACCTCGTGGCAAAGTGGGCTAAGGGGCTAGATTTGAACCAGATTACAGGATGAGACGCGGGTTCGAAGCTGGCCTAGGTCATTCAGCTTTTTATTTTATTTTTTTTGTTATTTTTTTATTTTTTATTGATATATTTTTTAAATTAATTTTTGGAATAATGGGAGCATGTCGAAGACATGAACTACATGACCTAAAATATGAAAATTTCAAAGATATAAATGAAATCTTAATAGTTAATGTGGTAGAAACTACATAAAAAGTACAACGAACATTTACAATTACCGGCAAATACTACGAAATTGGTAAAAAATATATAAATCTACGGCTGAAAATTTGCCCCACCCCATCTTTTTTCGTTAATTATGTTAATGAAAAATGCACAATTCCAAACGTTGGTATTATTAAATTTGGTAATTTAGGGAAGCAAATAGCAACAGATTTAAATCTGCCTGATCCGAATTTATATACAAGGCATTGTTTTCAAAGGACACATACAACCGTATTAGTTGATGCCGGTGGTGATATTACTGCGATAAAACGCTATGGTGGCTGGAAATCCAATTCTGTGGCGAAAGGCTACATTAAAAATTCGGTTCAGAATAAAATTAGGATTTCCAATACAATATTGAACTTTATAGAGACAAGCAAAATAATCCAGATCAGTGGACATGGAATTAAAATTTCCAACAGCACAATAAATAATTTTAAGATTTTTAAGAAATCAATTACAATTATTATGTTTAATATAAATATCAATAAAATGATTATAGTTTTCCTATATCCATGGTAATACCATAAATTACAATTTTTTAGATTTTTTTTTTAGAAATACAAGTAATTACTATTATTGTGTTTAATACAAATATAAATATAATATTTATAGTTCTTCATTATTTATTGGAAAAAATAGCGTATGCAACTTTAATGTAATGGTATTATATATATATATATATATATATATATATATATATATATATATATATATATATATATATATATATATATATATATATATATATATATATTGATCGTTGCATTATATACTATTATGTTTCAGTTGGCATATTTAAAATTACTATGTTAAGAAAAAGAAAAACAATTACTGTTAACTATACTACTATAGTTATTTTCCTAACAAGTGCGGAAAGTTACTTTCCGCAAGTGTTAGGAACAATATTTTTTCTACAAGCGAGAGAAAAAACCAACATAATTTAAAAGATTTATGATTAAAATATTATTTATTAACCAAGCAACTTATACACTAATTATTATCATTAACATTTATAGTAAAAGTGCAATTGGTCGCGTTTCGCAAATTTATTGCTGACGCGAGTAGCTTTTCTCTACAAAACGTTGACGGCGGCGGCGTTGGTTCTTGATAAGCCAATCTTTTGCAACTATGGAAGAAGTTTTTTGAACCGAGAGGTTTAGTACATTGGAAGATGGCATTGACGGTTGTTTCTGGATAGTGGAGGATGTTTTGGTAAAATTAAGTATTTTGTTTGAAATATCCCTTCTAAAATTTGTTAAATTTTCGAGGTATCCTTCGTCAACTGATGTAGACTTCCAGCCTCCAAGACGTTTAATATTGGATATTTGTTCTCTGGAATTTGCGAGAAATGTTGCAGAGGACCGGCAATAGCTATGCCCAGTATACAATTCCGGGTTAGGAAGTTTGAGATAGGCCGCTATTTCCAATGACATTTTTCTGAAGGTATTAATGCCGATAGATTGTACTGTTCACACTCGGTGTTTATAGTTTACAAAAAATCGCCTATGTGGTGTTGTCGGCTTTCTTAAACAGGCATTCTTTCTATAAAGAAAAAAAAATTTTCGGCATATAAAATATTTTTTTTACTGTCATGCCTGATAGTAGATGGACAATATCTATTTGTGCAATTTCGCCGTAAAGAAAAAAATCTCAATGTGGCTAATATCGGACAAGTGTACAATTTTTGAATTCTAGAAAGTATTTAAGTTTTTTTTGGCATCTGTGATAAAGCTGCAGCGTAGAGAAATATGTGTGCACAGTTTCCTGAAATAATGTTTAAATAAATTAGTGAAAGTCAGCAGTAATTTATTTTTGCATGTAGATTAAGCTTCTTTAAAGTATTAATCGATCCTGTAAATTATTTTTATTTAAAATGTTTATTGTAAATTTAAATAAATCATAGTTTTTTTAACACAAAGATAAAAGCAAAACAATTAATTTAAAAAAATCTAAAATTATATGAATTTGTTAATATTTTTGAATTTAAAACAAATAGCTCCAGCGCAGGGCAGTCCGACAGTTAATCGTTTATTTGCGAAAAGTGAAGAAAGTTACATAGAAATAAATAAAAACTATGGATCGAAAACCATAGCAAGTTGTAGTAAAAATAATTCTAATTATTTAAAAATGCAAATTACTGTTAAAAAAACAATTTTAAAATAAAAGCTATTATAGTTTATTTTTAGGGTGTTCCATCAATGTTAAAATTATATGGTCTTTGTGGAGAATAGAAATTTAATATTTAGTTTATACACATAAATAAATACATTGACAGAGATCAAAAGTGACCGTGTGATATTTGATTTCGGAAACCAATAATTGAAGCCAACATACATTTACTGCTTGCATACTGTTGTTATACCTTTGATTAAACTTTTAGCAAAATTTAACCTAAATCTGGTACGATTATTTTAACGTTAACAAATCGGAATTTAATTAGGTTTATTTTGATTGATTGACAGTTTTTTAAATATGGTAAGCAAGTACCGTATTATCTTAAAAAATTGTAAGACTCAATACAAATAATAAATATATTAAATGGTATCGAAACAGAAAAAATATAAAAGTATTAGCCAAACTAATCAACTCTTCACAAAGATTAATTTCTGTCGAAAAAAATACTTCTTAAAGCGCAAACAAAATTGTTTGATCATCTTTTACACAAAATATTATTTATTTAAAAAATGTATTTTAATATTTTACTTTTATATGCTCTTTGGTAATTTATGTTTAAAATAAATTTTACTGACACAAATTTTTATATCTTCTTGGATGGTTACTAATTTAGGTTAAATCAGATTTTTAATCTGGCACCCACAAAAAATTTTAAAACATTAAGTCTGGTCAGCAAAAAAGCCATCAAAGAAGTTTGATGTTAGCAATCTAACGTTTCTTAAAGTTAAGTCGTTTTTTTGTTAGTATCACAAAAAAAATATTTAGGAGTTTTTTGAATCTTGTTAAGGATTTTGTCTTAAAAGCAAAAACATAAAATTGTATAAATTGGATTTTTGTCATTTGATAAAAAAAACTCCTCACCAGCAAAAACGGCAAAAGGTTTTGAATGCTGTACCTGAGTGTATTTAAATAATTTGAAATAATAATAGTTTTATAATTTTATTTGACAAAAGCATGTCTTTAACATCCTAGCTTATTACAAAATATTTTTTAGTGACTCAAGGAACACTTTGATTAGGTTACAGGCTCCGGACTTATGCATAAACCAAAGTAGTAATCCAAAGAATATTCTGTTATAACTAAATCCACCATAACAGTAAATAGTATATCTACAACAATCTCGTTTCATGTTATTGGTTTTTGTTTGGGCTTAACGGCCGAGTGACAATCGCGTTGTTTAAGTTGTCAATGGCCTTAACATTGTGTTAAATTTAACAAAAAAATAAAAATAAAAACTCTTGGCAACAGGACATAACTTCTTAAATGTTAACTATTTGTCAAAAAATAATTTAGTGCGGGATTATGCTTTACCTTGTACAGACTAAAAAATAGGTTTGGCACTCTAACAAAATTATTTTATATATTTTTCTTAAAAACAAGCAGTACAATAGATAGCTCAAATGGCTAATACCGCAGAAATTCTTTAAATTTGTTTTTTAAACGGGTTCTTTATTATAACTGATGCTTATTACATTTCATTGATAAATTTAGGTAGTATAACATCTAAAGTAGATAAAATATTTGCTTTATTTCCCTAGAAAATTGTTGTCTTAATTTTAGTAATTTGAGTAAAACTATTTATTTACAAGAATTTTATTACTTACTGTCAAAAGTATCTAAGCATAGCTAATTATAGTAAGAAGTTTTTAATATTTTACTGTAATTACTAAATAAATATAAGTTGCCTATTTATTAAATAAACTTAAAGAATTATTAAGTCTTTACCTAAGAAAGATATTTGCTACTTTAAAACGCTGCAACACAAAATTTTACCCAATTATTTTAAAATTTACGGAGCTTAAGGAAAAATTTATCAAAATAAATGCAAAGAATTTTTCCTGGAAAGGGTTAAAGCCATATTTAAGCTAACGTAACGTAATATAGAAAAACGTTTAAAATCTAATCGACGACTTGGATTATCGTTACCTATATTTTTCCTAATAGAACAGAGGTTAAACAGAACGAAAATTATGCGTATGAAATAAATACTGCGTGTTTCTTTTAAATAAATATTTGGAAAATAATATCCAATAGTTGTGTAGAAATAAGAAAAAATAGTTTTTCAAAAGTGCGCTTTTACCAACGACGATATTGCATATGCATATTTAAAAAGTAACGGCTTTAATTTTCATATCTTCAGGGTCTATAAAGTAATGTGAGCTTTAAAAGATCTCTATAGGTTAAACAATTTATTTCCTCAGAAAAATATTGAATATTTAAATTATTAAAATTTTCTAAAATAAAAGTAAATAATGTCATACCATAATATAATACTGGGTGGTGCGTCGCCGGGCGGAACATAGAAAATCCTATGTAAATTTTAAGGGGGTTAATTATTGGCTCCCCTGTACATTTTACAGAAAAAATGTAAAATAACTTTTTAAAGAGACCAATCTAACAAACCCTTGTGCCAAGTTTCAAAAAATTTTAATAGGCGAATCCTAAATTATTTAATCAAATGTAAATGCAAAATTACCAAATTTTCGGTTCAGGTAAAACCAAACAGACACCAGCCACCAGCAAACAATTTGTTATAAGGCTTTGTCAAATCTCACGTACAGCCAAATACAAGAAAGGTTTTTTTGTTTCATCAATCCCACAACCATTACATTTAAAGTAAAAGACACGTTAACATTATTTTTTATCAAACCTTTAACAACAATTAAGTTTAACTTATAACAATTATTACTATCGATCATTAACAAAGTATTTTTATCATACTAGAATTTAATTATACCCATAGCACTATCTGAAATATTTTCAATTTATTTTCACATCAAGCCTATCTGGCCCATTTCAACCATTAAACGTATTGTCAGTAAGTTCGAGTCCAAAGCCATCGCAATAAATAATTGTAAATGTTTAACTCTGAAGATCGAAAATAGATCCGAAAAAAGAGAGAACTGAACTCTTAATATTTTACTAGGTGTGGAAAATAAAATGAAATAAAATACAATAACTTTTTTAAAAGTAATAGAGAATTACATAATAACATTAATTAATCAAATGTTCAAACAACCCCCCATTAACAGCTAAACAATATCCCAACCGATCATAAAATTCATTTCTAATGTTGCTAAGTTAATATTGCGAAATTTTATTACATTTTTACGAAATAGTATTTTGTAGCTGGTTTAGATTCTCAAATTATACACTTTTATAATTGATACTTTTTAAGTGACCCTACAGAAAGAAGTCATTCGCTGAAAGATCAGGTGACCTTGCTGGCCAAAGTATACGGTACCATGGAGCAATAACATTGCCTTTAAAAGCATTTTCCAGGTACTCGCCAACCATACGGATATAATGGGCGGGGCAACCATCCATTTGGTACCAGATCATATGATCTTCCCGAACAACTTCTTCCAAGGCGGGTCCAATTTGATTTTAAAATAAGTCCAAATAGCTTTCTGCTGTCAGGTTATAGTCCATAAAAAAGGGTCCAATGATATGGTGTCCGATAGTTCCCACGAATACATTTGTTTTTTGGGTATATTGTGTCTGAGTATGAACAAAGCGATGTTTATTTTCTTGGCTTCAATATCGGCAATTGTGAATATTTGTTTCATTGTTGAGGATGAATGTACATTCATCGGTAAAACAAATATTTCTTAAAAAACTCCTATCGTTATTAGCCCTTTCCATCAGTTCAAAACATTCTTCGCACTTCATCTCCTTCTTGTAGCTCTTGATGTTTTTCGAATTTATACGAATTATATTTGTGTTTTTTCAAAGTACGCAATACTTTTGTATGATTTTTATTTACCTCTTGCCCAAAAACCCTCGTACTAACCATTTTGTTTTCCTCCACACTCAGTAGAATTTTAAGATCTCTAATCTCTCTTTCTTTGGCTTTATTTTTGATATCCTGAGATGAACATTTACAATTATTTATAACGGTACCTTTGGACTTGAACTTACTGACAATACGTTTAATAGTTAAAATGGACGGAATGGGCTTGGTGGGGAAATAAACTAAAAACATTTCAGATACTGCTCTAAAACTGTTTCCCGCATAATGTCACTTACTTAATTATGGATACTTTTTCGTCGATTGAATAATTCATATTATTTTTTATACCTACTGTCACTGATTTTTTGACACTTTTTCTCATGTCAGGGACAATATTCATTTTACTGGTGCCTGTTTGGTTATACCTGAACGGTAATTTTGCAATTACATTTAATTGAATAATTCAAGATTCGCTTATTCAAATTTTTTGAAACTCAGCACGAAGGCTTGTCAGATTGGTCTTCTCAAAAACTTATCCTTCATTTTTTCTATAAAATATACAAGATAAAAATTATTGTTTTAAAAAAGTATACAAAATATGATGTTTGGTAATCGCATAGTGCATTCCAAGAATAAATTCGTGTTGCTTTTAATACAATTTTTACTCCTCCATATTTTAATGAAGTATTTAACAAAAAAATTAACAAATTAAAGTGTACTTTGTATTTAGAAAACTTATAATTTTTTAAATGCAATTTAATATTAAATGTCCCAAATCTGTAAGATCAGTAATGAGACAATGTGTTGGCTGGGGAAATGTTAGTATAAGCATGTATTATATATTGGCATTTTTAAGTTTATTAAATAAAAACAGAAAGGTTAGGCTGGTAATACGTTATTTTCATACTCCCATATTTTTTACAAAATACTTAGATTTACTTAAAAAATAATTAGCTTTAAAGAAGCTTTTTATTTGAAGTACATATGCTTTTATTTTTTTACCTGTAAAGAATACCCAATCTAATGCTACAATTAAAATTTATTTAAGCATTTAGTATACATATAAGTTCATATCTTACTTGCTTCAAATAAGAATTGTAATATAAAATAAAATAGTTGAAATTTTAAAAACCTTTGGGGACTTGTTTAACAATATAAAATAAATTTATTTGTGTTTATTCTTTAGCTATTTTTAAAATTAGCATTTGCGGTGCTTACTTTTTCAATGTAATAATATTAAATTATCCTCGGTAAAATACAATGACCTTTAATGGTACACAATACTAAGCCAATATTTTAGGTGCAAGAAGCTATAGCGGCCGCCAGCTTTTAGATAGAGACGACCATAGATAATCTAACTTGTGGAGACGCGCTTGGGTAAAGATAGAAATGGTTAAGCGGCAAGCAGTTACTCTATAGTCTTGAAATAAGTTATTTTTATTACATATCTATCGTAGAATGACCCAACTACGAATGATCTTAAGTTTTCTAAAAATACCGGTCTATGGGTGGTCACAGATATCATTGGGATAAAATAAAAAATATAATTTAGAGGTTGCAAAATAAAAATTCCTTTATTTCCTTTTGTGTGTAAACCAGTTTTTCTTTTAATTGGGATACACTGTTATAAGGCAACTTTAAATCCCAATAAATTACACGGCCAAGGTCTGCTTCTTCAATAAATTACTATCCCAGTAAAACAATAAAATCCGAAATATTTTAATAATTTATCTTAAGGTTCCTTTGACATTCTGTAAATTCTGTTAAGATCTTAATTTGATATTGGCCTGTTACACAACATAAATTTATAACTCCTAATTTTTACCCTAGTATCGCAAAAACCGTAAACAATTAATAGAAGACAATTTTAAAATTCTTAAAATGCTAATTATTATAAATTGCTTAAAAAATTGGTCTAAAATGATAGTAATGAAATGTAAACAGCTTTCAGTCTTTAAATTTTACAAAATTTAACGATAAATTTAAAAATATATCTCCTAAAATCTATTGGGCATTTTAGTGGGTTTTGTATTTGGTATAATAATTTTAAGGTTCTTAACACTAGGCTTTATTCATAACATAAAATAATATAAAAACCTATATTATAATTTTTGTTTGCTTATTAAATTTATTTTAAAAAAATCCACCAATAAAAAAATCTATAGCATTCATACAACTATTTTATAAAACCTAATCATTACTATTTCGTTTAACGAACAATATCCTTTAATAATACATTTTAAAGGTCTGTCAGCACCTAAGGTAAAGTATAAATTATCCAAACTTATAATCCAATTATCCCTTTGGTCAAAACTGACATTTATACCATTAGAAGGCAATAGATATTCTACATTAATTTAAATCCTTAGAATTATTAAGGTCAGCATATTATACCCCATGAAGATAATAATATTGGACTTAAAGTACTTTTATGTTTATTTTATGAGGTACAAACTAAACATACCGTTCTCCGATGAAAATCCGGCAACTAATTTTACTTTATTAAAGGCGCAAAATTTATATCTTTGATAAAACAGTTCATATCATAACAAGTTTTTGTACAAAAGTGTACAATTTCTAAACTAGTTAGGCTATTCTAAAAATTTCTCTGTGTCAATGGTAACTTGACATATCTACGTAAAGTTCAAAGGTAACCCGAAACAAAGTGTGTAAGAAAAGTTAATTAAAAACTGTAGAAGTGGGAGCTGCAGTGTGGAGTGCTGAATTCAAAGGTATTGGTGAATAACGGTATATTAGTAACATAGTAATCAGCAGTCAAGGTAACATTTAAACTTTTTGATAAACTTTCCCAAACCGTCTTGTAAGAGAGATACTCAAACTTTGACATAGAGCAAAAGCAAAAACCAATTTTTCTTGATAAAGTAGTAAAGTTAATTAGAGACTCAACAATTAACTTTTTGAGAGTATAATTTTTTAATAAAATAAATTAAATGTCACAGGAGTGAGAAGTGAAACACTTTATTCCTAGTTACCTTTGAACTTTACGTAGCCTAAGTCACGTTACCATAGACATAGAAATTTTTTTAAAACTGTTTAATCAGAGATGTGTTAACAAATTTGTTGGTCTACAACACAGAGAATGGAATTTATATTACTATAGAGAACTGCGTTATATTTCTATCAAGAACTTAAAGAATGTTTTGGCAATTTGTCCAAAAAAGAGAAGATAATTTTACGTGTTCATATTAAAAGAAAAAAACTCTTTAGACAGCAAGTTTCTTCTCCGTCTCCCGACGTACAACCAAGCTACGCGATTCCCCTTCCCTCTTGCGCCGGCGGTAATGACTCTTATGCGCTTGTTTCCTGGTGCGCAAATCTTGAGCTTTGATTGGATGCGCTAGGTCATCTCGAGTTCATAAAGTCATACCGTCGCGTTGGCTTCGTTGGTTTAGCGGGGATTCCAAGATTTATTTAAGAATTTTACTGGTAAAACTAGATTTTTTATATTTTATAAAAAAGAAGAGAAGCGTACTTATGGCTATAAAAAAATAGCTTTCATGTTGGCAAATGTGTTTCTGCAACACAAATACCAGTCAATCCATGGTCAACTACTGTATAAATTTAATTAACATTTTCTTAATTTATTTTTGATAAATAATAATTTAAAAAAATAATTTTACTTAAAAATGGACCAAAATTAAAAGGTCGAACAAGAATACCTTTTTTGTGTACAAATGATAATGCTTTTATTATTTGGTGGTAAAAGCACTAAAATTCTACAAACAAAAAAATTGGGGCATACTATACCAGGCACACACCCTACATGTAACACTCCGGAAAAAAATTATATAATTTTGGAAATAGGCTTTACGCACCGTTGAAACTTAACTTAATTTGGTTAGTCTATCTTTAACGGTTCCAAAGATAATACGCAAAACGTGACTTTAGGGCCCACTCTTCGGGGGACTATAGTCATCATAGGGTGCGTTAGGCATATTTATACCGGGTGGTGCGTCGCGTGTATGTTTATCTTGTATTTTATATATTCATATTATTATTATACAGCTAAAATAAACTGAACGTAAAAAAAAGAGTTTTAGACAAGATTTGTACACAAGTTAAAAATAATATATAATTATGTTTACTAAACAGGAATCTTATTATTTAAAAATTAAACTGTAGCACGTTTCAATTATACCGGGTGGTGCCTTGCCAAACGGAACATAGGAAATCACATGTAAATTTTAAGGGGCTTAATTATTGGCTCCCCTGTACATTTTACAGAAAAAAATGTAAGATAACTTTTTAAAGAGACCAATCTGACAAACCCTCGTGCCAAGTTTTAAAAAATGTTAATAAGCGAATCTAAAATTATTTAATTAATTGTAATTGCAAAATTACCAAAATTTCGGTTCAGGTAAAACCAAACAGGCACCAGCCACCAGCAAACAATTTGTAATAAGGCTTTGTTAAATCTGACGTACAGCCAAATACAAGGAATGTTTTTTTTTTCGTTTAATTAATCCCACAACCATTACATTCAAAGTAAAATACACGTTAACATTATTTTTTTATCAAACCTTTTATTTAATGTAACAATTAAGTTTAACTAATACCAATTATTACTATCGATCATTAAAAAAATAATTTTATTTTACTAGAATTTAATTAAACCAATAGCAGTGTCTGAAATATTTTTAATTTATTTTCTCATCAAGCCTATCTGGTCCATTTCAACCATTAAACGTATTGTCAGTAAATTCAAATCCAAAGCCATCGCAATAAATAATTGTAAATGTTTAACTTAGAAAATCGAAAATACATCCGAAAAAGAAGAGAACTGACCTCTTAATATTTAACTAGGTGTGGAAAAATAGAATAAAATAAAATACAATAATTTTTTAAAAAATAATAGAATATTACATAAAAAGATCAATTAATTAAATGTTCAAACAACCCCCCACTAACAGCTAAACAATATCCCAACCGATCATTAAATTCATTTCTAACGTTGCTAAGTTAATAGTGCGGATCTGATTTGCTTTTGAAATAAGTCCAAATAGGTTTTTGCTTCCAGGTTATGGTCCATAAAAAGGGGTCCAATGATATGGTGTCCGATAATTCCCACGAACACATTTATTTTTTGGGGATATTTTGTCCGAGTATGAACAAAGCGATATTCATTTTCTTGGCTTCAATATCGGCAATTCTGAACATTTGGTTCATTGTTGAGGGTAAATGTACATTCATCGGTAAAACAAATATTAAAAAAAATTCCTATCGTTATTTGCTCTTTCTATTATTTAAAACAAAATGCCATTCTTCGCTCTTCATCTCCTTCCTGCAGCTCTTGGTGTTTTTCGAATTTATACGAATAATATTTGTGTTTTTTTAAAGTGCGCAATACCGTTATATAATGTTTATTTACCTCTTGCCCAAGAACCCTCGTACTAACCATTTTGTTTTCCTTCACACCAGAATATTAAGATCTCCTTTCTCTCTTTCTTCGACTCTATTTTCGATATCCTGAGTTGAACATTTACAATGATTTATTACGGTACCTTTGAACTCGAACCTACTGACAATACGTTTAATAGTTGAAATGAACGGAATGGGCTTGGTGGGAAAATAAACTAAAAACATTACGGATACTGCTCTAAAACTGTTTCCCGCATAATGCCACCTAATTATGGATACTTTTTCGTCGATTGAATAATTCATATTTTTTTTCAATTACCGATTGTCACTGATTTTTTGACACTTTTCCTCATGTTAAGGACAACATTTATTTTATTGGTGCCTGTTTGGTTTTACCTGAACCAAAAATTTAATAATTTTGCAGTTCCATTTAATTAAATAATTCAAGATTTACTTATTAAAATTTTTTGAAACTTGGCACGAGGGCTTGTCAGATTGGTCTTTTCAAAAACTTATTCTACACTTTTTCTGCAAAATGTATAGGGGAGCCAATAATAAACCCCCATAAAGTTTACATGGGATTTCCTATGTTCCGCTCTGTGACGCACCACCCGGTATATGACATACTGTGCCTTTATCTCTTGTCATTACTTCAAAGCATACGATAGTCAAAATTATTATAATAGTAAAGTGAATTTTGTTTTATTACTTACAATAATTTTATTTATGTTAAATACTTTGTAAACTATTTTATTACAAATAGGTTATTTTTAAATGGTAAATTATTAAATGATTATTTTTTGGCTTGGTTAATTTTTTACCAGGTAAAATGTGAACTTAAGTAATGACGTTAAATTATGTGATTTTACAGGACAATTAGGTCTATTAAATAAAGTTATTGTTTATTGGTTTTAAACCTATATTATTTTAGCTGCTAACTGTAGCAGTCTTGGATAGCTAAAAATCATAAAAAAATATTTGTTGCTTTAAATGATTCCTAAATGATACATTAGTTTGTAAGTCCATTAAAATAATAAAAAAACTGATTTTTGCATCTTAATAATCCTTTAAAAATAGTAATTAATATGGTTTAGATAAATTATATTCAATACTACTTACAGCAATTTAGTTTTTACGTTAAAAAGGAAAATTTAAAACATTTGTTTTACGAAAAAGATTAATAATAAATTACCATTATTCACTTAAGTAAAATATTAAAAATTTGAACTCTGAATTATGCAATTTGTAGTAATACTGCTCTTGACCTAATTTTTAAATCTCACATGGATATAATTTTTTTAAATGTTTATACCACGACTAATAATATTTAGTAAAATCAAAACAATATAAACAAAAAAAATGTAAACAATGAAACATTATTAAAGAAAACAAAAAGCATCGTAAATATTCAGATTACAAATTCACAGCACAATTATGGTATATTATCACGAGTGCGACGTGTTAAGCGTTGATCGTTAAACCTTTATATTACATGTTAAAAGGTACAGTCGACCAATATTATTTTTTACATACTAAACCATTTAAAAGTACACTTTTACTTATTTTGAATTATAAGCCATTTATGGCCACTGTTTTTCTTATTTTTTAAAGATAAGTTCTAAATTACCCTGTAAAAATTTTAAAGCGCTACCCACTAAATTTTTTTTATATACAGTATAAGATATTTTAAATATACTAAAAAAAGTAATACAAAAAGTAAATATAGGTTTTTAAGGGATGGATTCCTAAATATTATGCACAGCATAACAAAAACGACAAGCAAAAAGAATAATGTGCACTTAAAAGCTCTAGAAACGGGAAAAATTCATATAAGCAAACACATAAAACATCCTATTATGCCTAATAAAGTTTATGTGAAACATAAACAAAAGAAATGGGAATAACAGAGCTTATAAGCGATATATTATACAGTGGCGACTCGTGTATTCTGAAAGAGAAGAGGTAATGTTTTTTTGCCTGGTGGGATAGTACAAGAAGGCTGAGGACTAAGTACTAACTTGTGTCCATATTAGGAAGATATTGATTACTTTGTTAACTTAGAGAAAAGTATAAAATATTAAAACTATGCCTTGTCAATAAAGAGCCACTGGATTATAAAATTTACTAGTTTTAAGGGTTTTATTTATTTTCTTTAAATTTTTTTAATTCTAGTTGATTTTGGACATATATATTTAAAAGGATTTTCTCATTTATTAAGTTAAAGTTTTAAAAGTAAATTAACAAAGGTTTACTATTTATACTTTATTTTAAATACATTTTTGTTTGATTGACTTTAAAAAAGAGCAACAAAAAAAGATATTCATATATACTTATGCAATAGCAATATGTATGTATACAGGCTGGAAAAAACTCAAAATATATAAAGGAGCCGGAACAATTATAATGTAATGGGGCTGCTGGCTAATTCTTTTAAATTTTTAACACGCTTAGTTGTTAAGTTTCCAACTAAGTATTTAATAGACCGAAGTAATATATCAGGGACTTTAGACGACATGGGTTGCCCCAAATAAATTTTTTGTTCTTTGTTTATTTTTTTTGTCGTGTATCTCTACTTACAAAATCTAAATATCTTAAAATTTTACTTTGCTACACATGTAATTTAAAGATCTTTTTACAACATTTCAAAGTAGTTTAATTTTAATCATAGTTTGTATTATGTAAGTATTTTGTAGTCAAATATCCAATATAGGATATTTATCTAAAGCACATTTATTTGCTTTTTAGTCCTAAGCTGTAGATTGCAAATATACAGTGTGAACCCTAAAGTTTGCATCATCAAATCTGTTTTATTAATAGCTTTATTCGAAATTTGCCTTTTCCATCAATGTCTGTTTCGATCAAGATGAATATTTACCAAAGAAATAGTAGTTAGGTAAATCGCATTATCTGTCAAATTTCCTCTCTTCTGCAAAAAAAAATAGAATTGAGATTACTTCTGATAATAATAATAAAAAAACCCTTACACAAGTTTTTCTAATTAAATTTTTTGTCCATTTACATAATTTTAGGTGCCTAATATTATTTTAAATTTTTTGCCCCTTTTTTGTAAATTGTACTACTGTTGCAATGTAAGACTTAACGCAATCTATAGTATTACAACTTTAGCAAGAACGAAAACGAAGGAAGAATGGAAAGAAGTTTAAAGTCCAAAGGCGGAGAAAAAGTATTCATAAAAATAAATATTTTAAATAAAAAATATTAATATATATATATATATATATATATATATATATATATATATATATATATATATATATATATATATATATATATATATATATATATATATATATATATATATATATATATATATATATATATATATATATATATGTAATATTTTTTATTTAATATTATATGACTAAAGATATTTATTTATTTATTTTATATATTTATTTTATTAAACATTGTACAGGATGTTTAAAACAAGTTGGCACTATTTCTGTCCTCCCTTCTATAAAAGATGTTTTAAATTAATTTTCTAGTATGATGACTATGAGGCTATGAGATATAAAATTTAAAAACCAGCAACTTTTAAGACCGTGATATTCATCAAGACATATTGTTCAGTTTTGGCACCAATATAATTTTGGCTATTTATGCTCCTACACAGAAATTTAGTGTTTTGGACGTTTTAGACAATTTAAAGTTATCTTTTTAAAATTTGGCAATTAGCTAAGCAAAAACGATTTAAAAAATAACAAAGTTATTACCCAATTTCTACTGTATCAAAAATAAAGTTAAATAAAAGGTCAGTTAAGTTAAAAAAAATATAATAAAAGGGTGTAAGACCGCTTTATTTATAGATTATAGATTTTAAAATTCATCGCATCGATTGCAAACAAAATCTAAAGGGTTAACACACAAAAAAGTGCGGGTAGCTGTATTCTGAGAACTCCAAGAGTACTTTTTAAAATGTAAGTCAGTATTTACCCAAGTTTAGTCTATGTAAATTTTTACCTTGTTTACGAAATTCCGTTTCTTAATTAATGTCTTAATTAATGAAGTACACTTGGCTTTTCTAACAACATTTTTCGATGATTTCGACACTTTTTTCAGTAAAATCCATTATTTTTAGACGTTTTCGCAATGTTTCGCGCCCGAGAGGAAATTCGGTAACTTTTTTAAATTTTTGTAAAAGTTTTTTGAGTTGGTACCTCACTCCACTTTAAATAAAATCTAATCGTCTTACGATAGACAAATCAAACCCTTCCAGATCTTTAGTCAATAATTTTATGTTATGATTTTTGTCTGGCAAAGATAGTCGAGTTGATGGATTGTTTTGCATTCTAAAGTGGTCCCCTTTCCTAATTCTTCTTGTAGTTATTTTTTAATGGCAGTTTAAAACAGTTGTTTCGTGTCTTCTCATCGCAAATTCTTATTATATTAGCAACTATCTCTCTAGCCTGACTATAAATAACTTTTCTTTTTGAAAAACTCATTTAAATTAATCACAAATTACCAGTTATTATTAACCAACAGTTATCTGAAAATTAATTACAAATTGGTCCTTGCGAGTTAATATGTTTTTTTTCTTATTTTGTATGAAACATTGGCGGATGTAATTTATTTATGTTGCTGAAATGTAGCCTTCTTTGTTTCACCTTAAACTTTGCCACTGTTTTAAAAAATTACTATTTTTTAGATGTATTTAGATTGTACCATTTCATTCCATCAACTGCCTCGATTTATAGTGATTTTTTCCATCATATATCAAATGTCTCAAAATCGACGTTTTATTTAATTGGTTGTTTTTATATTGATCAAACCTAATAAGGTGGGTAAGGATTATAATTTTCCTAATATACAAATGGTACTTTAATCTTACCATATTTATAGGATCCACTTAAACCGAATTAATAAGAGTGGGTTATTATAAATCAGTTCAATAAAACGACTTTTATTAGACTAGTTTATGAGGGTTGAAAGAACTAATTGGAAACGACTTTAGATACCTCCTAAAAATTTATCATAGGAGAGTAAAAGTCATTTCGCTTTATCTTTAATTGCTTTTGTTTAGTAAATCGTAAACTGTAAAAAATTCTGATTTTTATTTTCTAAAATTTTATAAACATATAATAAATTATAGGATGTTCTACCTAACATAAGTTCTTGTCAAGCAATCTTATTCTCTAGGAACGAGTGGTATCACTTGGTACCATCAGATAGTTTTTAAAAAGTTAAGATAGGAAAGCGAGATCCACTTTTTTCTATTTCAAGCCGTTTTTGCTCATTCAGCAGCATTCATAGTGACTAAAATGTTGATTTTTAACTGTCATAATCTCGAAAAATGTTAAATATTAATAGCGTATTTTACACAAAGCTTAAAATTGGCCATATAATTCTAAAATCGTAAAATATATAGGATGCTTCCCTAAAAAAATATTTTAAGATCGTAGCGCATTTTTAAGATACCCCATTTATTTAAAATTATTTTTGTAAGATGCATACCATTTACTTGTACAAATTTTTTATAAAAAGTTTTTTGCTTAAGTCGATAGTTATCGAGATATCATCACTAAATGGACATCCGGTATAATAGGTATTTATAATTAAGAAACACGGAAGTTTGTGTAAATAGGTATATTATTTAAAACTAATTTAATAATTATGTAGGTGTATATGATAATATTAATAATCAGTATATAACAATTAAGCCCTGACACTCCGCTAATGTCCGCTGAAATCCCAGTAAAAAATAATAAATCGACTCGACATCAGCCGAGCAAACAAAAAAAAATTACGGACGGCAAAAAAAAATTACATATTTGCGCAATCCATCTTTAAATGAAAAGTAAGCTGACCGAACAAATTCGAAAGATCGGGCCTTAAGCGGTTTGCAGCATTGTCAAATCCAAACAGCATTCCCAATAAACTGAATTAAGTTAAAAAAAATTAATAAAAAAATCATAAAATATATTAGTTTTTATACTTAAGGACACATAAAACACAAAGATTAGCCCTATATTTATAAAAGAAAGCATCAAAGTGCTTAAAACTTAAATGATAAATTAAAGGTATGCACAATTTGGCAACAACCTTTTGGTTTTTTTAAAACAAATTTGGGATTCTTTAAATTCCTTTACCCTATCTTCCTATCGTGGTCCAACTATACATGAAACTTCTTAGTTTAACAATGCTTTATTACAGACACATTTTCATTAAAGTATCGCCATATAAAATATGTATTTTTCCACAAAATCCAAATTGGTCTATTAAAGTTTGGTCACATATGATCTAAAGTTTCTTTAATTCTGTTCCTGTGTAAAGATATTTTGTAAAATATTTATTCTTTAAACGGTAGTTTGTGTTTAAAAGTATAAATATATAATCAAGAGAAACCAGAAAATAGTGACATTAGTAAATGTGACTGAGTGAATGTAGACTTATTAAGTCAAAAATAAATTTTAAATGCATTTAATTTTTAATTATGTTTTTTTATATTAAATGTGGATTTTTCCTAATTAAAATATTTTCTTAATATTAAAGTGTATTATTACTCGCCACTACTAAAAATAAATATTTTATGAGGTTACCTTATACATGGCCATGAACGAGTAAACTTTGCTTCATGCGACCAAATTTTAATAGCCCATTTTGGATTTTATAGAAAACACACATGCATTGTCAAAACTAAGAAGTTGAATGTAGGTTGCATTAACTCTATTTTGTAAGAGTGACCGCAAAAATTGCCTGTTTTTTACAATTCACAGAACGGTTAGGAAAAACATACAGAAATGCATTTAATACCAAATTACTCGCCACAAAAAATTTGGATGAGCATTGCAAATTTTCACAAATCCCTCTATTTAGTAGTTCGAAAGTTGCCAAATCTGAACAATTTGCACTGCGATTTTTGTTTTTATTGGACTTTGAAAAAATACGAAATCATAATACATCTTAATTTTAGAAAAGAGTGTTAACTAACCCCCATGGACTTTGTGGGGGTGCAACTTTAAAAATGGCAAGAAACCGGTTTTTAAGAAAATGTCTAAGAGGAAATAAATGTATATAATAATCAACCACCCTTATCAATAGGAAAAATTAAATAAATGCTAGCTTTTTCAAAAAAAGTCTTAGCTTAGCATTTTTTGATCCAAGTATATAAAGCAGGCATACCTAGATTTTTCAAGTTCACTTTTAACCAAAACCACCCCTGCAAGGGTGTATATTTATTCCCTAAAATGTAGAAAATCATATACAACTTAAAAGTGTAAAATATATTAGGATGTTTAAGGATATCTTAAATGTGATATAACATAAAAACAACGTTCAGAGTGAGTTTCAATCACAAGCCACCCTTATGAGGAAAATGAAATGAAATGTTAGCTTATCCAAAAAACGTTTTGACCTCATACATTTCATCTCAAATGTATAAAACAGGCCTTTTTAGATTTTTTGGGTTCATTTCTGATCAAAGCTTCCCCTGCAAGGGGGTGAACTCATCCCCTAAAATATAAAGAATTAATAATATGCAACTGTAGAAATTGGAAAAATATATTCATATGTTTCAATACATGTCCAATACGAAATAAATGTATGACTACTTTACGTAGTTATACAGTAAGTTACGTTCGTATTTTATTTGAGATATCCCAAAATATTAAAACTTTTTTTTTACAATTTTAAAATTTGTATATAATTTTCTACATTTTGAGGGATGGATGTACCTTCTTGTGGGGGTGGTTTGGTTAAAAATAAACTCGAAAAATCTAAGAATGGCTGTTTAATACACTTGGATTAAAAAATCTGAAGCTAAAACTTTTTTTGAATAAGCTAACATTTAATTTCATTTTCCTGATAATTCGAGTGTCTTAACCCTTCCTTTAGGGGTCGTTAATTATCAAAACTCACTCTGAACTGTGGTTTAATGGTAATTAATATCATATTTAGATATCCTAAAACATCCAAATTTTTGTTTTTACAATTTTAAGTTATATATGATTTTCTACATTTTGGGAGATGAAAATAACCCTTTACGGTGGTGGTTTTGGTCAATAGTAAACTTAAAAAATCAACACAAATCTGTTTTTTTGCAATTATTAAAGTTGCATATGATTTTATATATTTAAGGGGATTATTGCACCCCCACATAGTCCATGGGGGTGGGTTTGTAACCATCCCAGCAATAGAGATGTATTATTTCATTTTGCCAATGCCCTTTCGAAACAAAAATCGCAGTAAGAATATTTTTTACTACCACTGCTATTTTCGCAATTCTTTAGATTTAGCAACTTTTCAACCCCTAAATAGGGGTGATTTGTAAAAATTTGCCAATAACGAAAAGCAATGCTTATCCTAATTTTGTGCGAGTTATTTGGTATAAAAAAATACTTGCATGTCTTTTCCTTACCTCTCTGTGAATTGTAAAAAACAGGCAGTTGCATTTAAAATGAAAATTGTATTGGGATTTTTTAAATTATTTTTTTTAATATTGTTAAAAACAATCTTATCTATAAAATTTTTTGAAAAAAATCACATTACTATTTTTCGGTTCACTTTTAGCTCTATAAAAGCGGAAATTAATATATAAGTCAAATTTTAAATAAAACTATTATTAAAAATATATATATATATATATATATATATATATAAAATATATATATATATATATATATATATATAATATATTATATATATATATATTATATATATATATATATATATATATATATATATATATATATATATATATATATATATATATATATATATATATATATATATATATATATATATATATATATATATATATATATATATATATATATATATATATATATATATATATATATATATATATATATATATGATACAGACTTAACTGGTCACATTGTATGTATGGGTAGGCTTTAACTGCAAAAAAATATTAAGTCATAGTTATAAATGACAATAAACATTAAATAAATACCTTAAAATTTAGTACACATTTCGTTCTAGTTAAATTCCATTAAAAACTATTAAAGAATTTGTATTATTTTGGGGCTTAGGAAAACGTTTTAAGTTTTAAACATTTATTTATAATTGGTTTACACTTAAAAACGTACAGACATAGAACTGCCCGAAAGTTTGTGTAAATAATCAAAATTAAGACAATGGAAAATCGAAATTCTTTTAGAAGTATAGTTATTAACCATTGCATTGTTATTTTATTTGCATGAATTAAATTTAATATTTTTAAATTTTTATGTCCCAGGATCAAACTAATAATAAAATATTTTTTCTATTAAAAAAAGAATCAACAAATTAAGAGATAAAAAAATAGATAAAGAAAAGATAACTAAATAACATTTTTTTCCGTTTGACTTAGAATATCTTATGTGATGTGATTTTTATAATACTAAAGATTAATGCAAATTCTTAAAAAAATACACAAAGTTCTTCGCATGCTTTAATTTTCGTATAAAAATTAAACATATCAATTGCTTTTTTTTAAACCATTTTAGTTGGTTTTATGTAATGGCTAGTTTAGTCGTATACTTTTTATTTTATTTTCTGAACATTAGGCAAATTTTAACACCCTACGTAATCCAAACCAACACACATTTGCTACTACATTTGCATTGTTTTACATTTATTTCTTGTTAGGGTAATTTAATGTTTGGTCTTTTACATCTGGACTTAAATTAAACCGTAAATAGCAGCAGATTTAGAATTAATGATATTTAAAACAAAACTGAGTCTGAATTAATTTGCAAATTATAAAATAAGTTATCTTTCTTCCAAATACAGTTAATTACCGGAAATCTTTTATGCAGTTTTAAAAATTATTGACGTGTTCCTAATGATTATTAAACACACCCATAGACCTTGGCGGATAAGGGAGCTAGGCTTGTTGAAAATAAAAAGACGTGCTTTTTGCCTTTTTTTAATTTACTTTAATTTTTTGTTTTTTTCAAATATTCTAGCAGCAAAAAAAGATTTCTTTGTTTTGCTTGCGCCAAATTAGCCTCTTCGAAGCGCGGATAAGGCCCAATTTTTTAAAAAAATATTTGCCAAACATTTTTTTTTTAACTTCAAAAATTTTTAATATTTTTTTAACAAAGCCAACTGACCCACGGTACGATAAAAAATATGTATATGTGATGTGTATTTAGTAGATGCATTTTTTCATAATTTTCAAAAGGGGGTCAAAAATTTCAAAATTTATTTCTTTTTGCTATTTTTTAATATTTTTTCAAAAAGAAACTTTCAATTTTCTTATTTATTTTTATTTTTTATAAAAGTTTCAAATAACTTCTGGATTAAAAAGAATAAAGATAAACTGGTAAAGACGTTTTTTTTTTAATTTGCCTCTACTTTTTAGTAGTTTTTTAATTACTTTTCTTTTAAGTTCATCCTAAATCTTTTAAATCCAAAAGTTCTTTTTATCAAAAAAATATATATATATTAAAAAGGTAATAAAATTAAAAGTGTTTTTTAAATAGTAAAAAATAGCGAAAAAAATAGATTTTGAGTTTTTTGACCACCTATCACCCTTTTGAAAATTATGAAAGAATTCATGAAGCTAGACCCACTTAAGACACAACACATATATTTTGTTCATCATAATGTGGGTCAAAAGGCTTTGTTAAAAATATATTAAACCTTTTTATAGCCTAAAAAAATTGAATACCCTGCACAAAAAAATTTTGAAAAAAATTGTGCTCTATCCGCACTTCAAAGCGCAAGCAAAAGTAAACAATCTTTTAATGCGGCTTAGACATTAAAAAAAACGAAAAATCTTCATGTTTTAATAACAGTTTCTGAAGCACCCAGGTAAATCAAGAAAATAGAAAAGTACGTCTTTTTATTCTCAAAAAGCCTAGCTGGGTGAGATTTTAAAAAGTAAAAACGACCATTACCCCCAGTGTGCTAAAATCTACTTACACACCAAATTCCATGTTTCTCCGAATTCGGGAAGTGCCCCATAATTTGATGAGTCAATGATTCAGTCAGTCAGTAGTAAAAGGTGCGATTTTCAAAATCGAATATCTTAGAGATCACTTGTCATAACTTTTTAAATGTTTTACAGGTAATAAGAATACCTATGTGAATTTACATATCAAATTTCATACCTTTCTGTTAAACGAGACTAACGTTATGATAGGAAAAAACCGGCTAAAACATTTCTTGTAAAATGCACACATTTCTGCGGTAGGCCGAAACTCACCACAAATTTACCATTATTATTTATACAAAATTTACGTATTTGGAATTTTTATTTTTTTTTATAGAGTAATTTATATATATATATATATATATATATATATATATATATATATATATATATATATATATATATATAATATATATATATATATATATATATATATATATATATATATATATATATATATATAATATATATATATATATCGCAGGCGTAATTAATATATATATTTTTTTAAAAAGACTAGGTGTTTTGCAAAATGCAGGCGTTTTGAACAATTTATTAAATTTCTGCAACGAGCCTAGATATTCTCAGGCGTTTTGCAAAATGACTAACCAGAGCTAGGCGGATTAAACAGTGATTAAATTTCTTTTGAATGAATGAACATGAGACATGACAAAACATTAAATTTAGTCATTTTGAATAATTTGTGTTTCTCAAGATTTAAGTTAGAATAAAAAATTTAACAGCGGTATTTTTTTTAACTATTATTTTTTAAAACTAACCACAACTAACCAAAACTATATTGTTCAAACGTAAATGAGAAATTAAGTGCACTCTTAAAAAAAATGTACCGCCTACTTCTATAATTCGATCCTGAGTCCATAGTTCTTCGTAGAATTTACTGATATTTTGGGATAATATAAATGTATTTCTGTATAATAATCGTCCTTGATACGAGTATTGGCCTCAAAAGTAGGGTCATCGGTGATTTCATGACATAGGTGTTCAATCCGCTTAGCTCTAGTTAGTCATTTTGCAAAAGGCCTGAAAATAGCCAGACTCGTTGCAGAAATGTATTAAATTGTTTAAAACGCCGGCATTTTGCAAAACACCTAGTCTTTTTGCAAAAAGCCGGATTATTCAATACGCCTGCGACATACAGATATAACTAAAAATTATTTAAAATACTTAAGCAATAAATGTAGTAATGGTAGGCAAATTATGCCTATATTTAAAAATAATTTAAGCAACGGGCGCCTGATTGATCTTATAGGATATATCTCTTTTATTTAGAGTGACGTTGTAAATTAACAGGAATCAAACAAACCACATATAAAACTAATAAAACTGAGTTGTTATCTTTTTTTTAATACAGTTGTAACTATGCAAAGAACTAAACCCTTTATCTTGAAACCTTTAACGGTATTAAAAATATCATTTAAGGAGGATATTATTTTAGTAAAGCTTTAATGAGGGACTAACACCATAAACGTCCTAGTTTGTTATAGCCTGCATATGGAAGGATACTTGACATTCTTTGAATCATGTTTACCTCTAAAATTTATGACACATGACTAAGAGGGAAATTTTACATACGCTTAGATCAAATAGAAAGGTACTTTACACGTACATCCATCACACTGCAAAGAAAATTATGATGATGTACATGATTCTGACAGAATAAATGGCAATAAAAATGGCAGATACACCTTATTTTTGTTTGTAGTTCAGTGCAAAGGCGCTAATAGGATATTTTAGTTCTTATGATTTATTTTAAATAAAAATGTTATTTAAAAAACAAATAAAATCTACGCGACGTCCGGAAAAAATTAACTGAGAATAATTATGAAATAATATTTTTTATATATACCCTAAATTAATTAAGAAATCTGTAATTAAAAAAATATACGAAAAAAAGCTAATAGGCTACAATTTTTTTGAGGTTGGTGTCAAAAAGGCCATCGTTTTTATTTAATTAAGTTTTGTATTCAAAAAAAAAATGTTGGCCCCCATTTGTTTCGTACCTACTTTTAATTTCCTTTTTGTTAGTTATTTTGGGGTCTCTATAAAATATGTTATTTCCCAAATTTGAACAAATTTTTTGTTGGTTTATTTTTTTTTTGTTAGCTTTTTTTTATAACTTTTAGCTTTAACTAAAAACTGAAATATATTATTTGGTAATAAGTACTACTACTAACTGTTGTAAATATTTAAATATTTTGGTAAATTTGATCAAGGACTTAAGATGTTTAGCTTTTCACCACAAACCCGTAGCGCGTAATAATAGGGTAGGCCGTTACACCTACACATTATCATAAAAACAGATAAACCGATTTTGAGAAAATCTTTAGTTAAAGTAAATGTAAGTAAGTTAATAAAAACAGGTCACAATCCGATTATTAGTTTCGGATAAATGTGTGGAAAAAACATATAGACAAACATACAAATATACAAACATAAAAACATACAAACATTCAAACATACAAACGTACAAACGTACAAACGTACAAACGTACAAACGTACAAACGTACAAACGTACAAACGTACAAACGTACAAACGTACAAACGTACAAACGTACAAACGTACAAACGTACAAACGTACAAACGTACAAACGTACAAACGTACAAACGTACAAACGTACAAACACAAAAACATACAAACATACAAACACAAAAACATACAAATGTATAAACAGTCATACATACCTATAAAATTTGCTTTATTTGTTTAAAAGCCCCAACAGATTATCCCATGTAAATATTTTGCATTTGCTTTAATATGACATTCATACGTATCGAATTAATAACTTACTTTAATTGGTATCGGTTAAAACATAAGTTTTTTAGGTATAAAGCAACTTTTTATTTTCTTCTTAAAAGGCAAAAAGAAGTGAACTTTAATATCAGCATATAAAATAGGTATTCAGATATTACCTTTATGAAGAATGCTTACCATTTTGCGCCAATGAACATTTTAAAAAACTATATGGACAAGCCACGGTAGAGTGTCAATTAAAAAATGTAGTTAAACTTGTTTAAGGTAATCATTACCTATACCAAATTGCAGTGACGAACCTTAGGAGTAGACAAGGTAGACATTGTCTACCCAAATAAATACTATTGTGTAATAATAAAATCCAATAAATTCAAAATTTAAGAAAAAATGTATAAAAAAAACTAAACACAGCATACAGTGCATAAACCCTCCTTATTAGACAAATTTAGATCTGTCGATTAGCGCGCTTTTTTTATGACCGTACTTGGGTTCCAACGGCGCGGAGTTGCAAATTCAGAAAACTAGCCGTTGCTTGGTTTAACATTAACGTATCCGTTACCTGGGCAATAATAGATGATTGGATAAAGGCGTGTTAATTTTTAGTAGATAGAAGATAAATTATAACTCTGTTAGAACATTTTTTGGAGTTCTGGTAAACTGTTTTATAATTTACAGAAAAAATAAAAAATTTAAATTATCCTTATAAAAGTTAAAAATTGTCTACCCAAAATTTCCTTTTACGCTTAACCACTGCAAAATTGTACCTTAAAAATGTGTGGGATCATTTTGACCTATATAAAATAAAGAGAAAAGTAACAAATTTAAAAGACTTCATTACCGAGCATGGGCGTAGCGAGGGACGGATAGGGAGGGGCAGCTGCCCCCCGTTAGAAGAGCGGTCGTTCGCTGGTAACCTGTAATTCTGACGAGCTTCATAACTTGCAACGCTTCATTTTAAGTCCTAAAAAACTAACAGGCTTAAAGGCTGACTTGTGAATTTCAACTATACTTATGTAATCTCTAATATAATTTTTTTAGGTACATTATTTCTTACTCTAAAAAATGTCAATTATAACGACAAGTGTAGCGTAGTTTTTTTGGTTATAGAAAAATGAATCATAAAACGTATTGTAAAAACACAAAAAAACTTTTAAAAAAGTAATAAAGGACCCCAACTAAAATAGACATAGAAGCGGAGCGGATTGGCGGGATGCGGAGTGAGACGGGAGGCAACTGATCAGCCAATGTTGTGCGTCTTCATCGGTCGTCGCTCGCACTCATTCAAGCTATTTCTAATTTTTATATATTTTTTTAATTACTTAAATTAAAACAAACAATATAATCTCTTTGTCTGCCCCCCTTATATACAATTTTGGCTACGCCCTTGTAACCGAGGTAGATTTTAACGCTGTTTTAACTTTTATAGAACAGTTAATTTTCTGTTTGGAGAATAACCAAAAATTAAAAAACCCCATTAATTCTGTCGGTTTACAATTTTTATGCGAAATAAGATAGGCGATTCATCTTGTGCCAGCGAGAAAATCAATTTGCCTTTATTGCCTTTATAAATGTACCTTTTACTGCGCGATATACCTAAAATAACTGGGTAAGAATATGGAGCTCGAAAGTCTCTTTCATGGTGTATTTTTTTCTCTTAAGTAACGTTTTATAGTCTTTTTATTATTTATAGCTATTGGGGAGGTTTATTTCAAGATATATTAGGACATTAAATGTGTCAAAAGTATATAAATTGCTATTTAAGAAATGTAACACATTAAGGTTTATTAAATATATTTTTTATCCTAATAAAACTTTTTTACGAATAGTTAAAATTTTTATTTAGGTTTTTGCTTGCTCATATCCAAAGTCGGTAATTATGCTGTATGGGTGTTCTGCTATTTTAATGCTTTTCTAAAAATAATTGATACTTACCGATTATGGACACACCTCTAAATAAAACTATAGTGGCGCTGATCCAAAATATATAGTTTTTTAATTAATTATAAGTTAATAAACTTGCGAGATCGAGAAATATATAGTGCTGCTGGCCAAAGTAAAATAGATAAAACCAGTGACTGTACTTTAAGATCACACACAAAACTAAGCAAGTTTTTTTTCCTTTTTGATATTGTCAATAAAAATTGAAAAAAAGCCAAAACTTTAAATTTATAACCTAAAAGAGAGCAGAAATGTTTAGAAGACGAAAATTATACGATATGGGGCCTGGCAATAGCGCAAATATGGGAAATCCAATAAGTAAATTTCGATTTACTGTAAGATGGCAGTAACACATTTTTAAAATAAATATTGATACACAATTAAGAAATCCTATTGAAAATTTTGTGAACAAATAATTATTTTAATAAATTTAAAGTAAAATTAAATGTTTTTAAAAATAAAAATGTTTACTAGCTAAAACTAACAAGAACCTAAAATGGAGAAATTTATAAGGTGTTGTCAGTTGTAAAAAATAAAAAACTTTTAAAAAATAAAATTTTTGTCATTTTAAACAAAAATATTAATAATTATTATAATATTATATTGTATTATTAATTAAAACAAGTAAAAAAAATATAATCTTAAACATTATAATTTTTTAAAAAATCTAGAGAAACTTATATACGACTTAATTCATCATCATCATTATTAATCAGCCTTGTCGCGTTCACTGCTGGACATAGGCCTCCCGTAATCTGTGCCACTCCTCCCTGCACTGCGCCGCCTGCATCCAGTTGTGCTTGATGCGCCTTATGTCATCAGTCCATCTCGTTGGTGGTCGACCTCTATTTCGGTAAGCCTCATCTCTCGGCCTTCATTCAAGGATTTTCTTGGTCCATCTGTCGTCAGTTGTTCTTGCAATGTGTCCTGCCCAGTTCCATTTTAATGTTGTTAATCTCCTGACGACATCCGCTACACCTGTTCTTCTTCTTATTTCGTTATTTCGGATTTTATCTCTTAAAGAAACACCCAAAATGGCTCTCTCCATAGCTCGTTGTGTCACTTGTAATTTATTGATGGATTTCTTTAACGGAGTAAGTGTTTCCGCTTCGTATGTCATGACAGTCAGGACACACTGATTGAACACTTTCCTCTTCAAACATACCGGCATGTCGGACCTAAATACAGTTTGGTTGTCTCGACCCACACGAATTTCATGTCCAAGATATTTGTAGGACGAGTTGCAGTTCGTGCCCACTCAAGCAAATATTACCACTCGTCACCATATTTGTCATATATTGTGTTTTAGAAGAGTTGATCTTTAGTCCGGCTTTTTTGACGCTTTTTCTAGATCGTGTAGAATCTGTGTGGCTTTGTCAATCCTGTCCAAAATCAAGACAACATCATCCACAAACCTAAGGTGATTCAAGTCTTCTCCATTTATGTTAATTCCCATATTATTCCAATTTATCTCCTTCAGCGTGTACTCAGCTTAATTACCCCAAAGTCAAATATGGTTGGCAGAGGTTATTTAATATGATTTAATATTCTTATAATTTTGGTAAAAAGTGATTAAAAATCTTGCGTGACTGTAAATAATCGTGTTTAAGTATTCATAGAGCCGAAGAGTTCTAGCCAAGCGAAACCAATAGCGCTGATAGAAAAGTAAACATGCAACATCCTAATTTTTGACAGTTAGTTATTGTTTTTTGATTGTAATAAATAAGCTTTATACTAAGTGCACTCCCAAAGTATAGTCTAAAATAATTACAGTAAATATCTAAAGTTGGTTTCTTGTATATAGAATATGTATGTTTAATTTCTTCAATTTATTTCTGTTAAGATTACTTTGATGTAAGTTTTTACTTTATTTCATAAATTATAAAAATAACTCGAAATGGATATTTATAATAAAAACCGATCTCTTGGATCTTAGTCTAAATATCAAACTATTGGGTTTATATGACTGTAAATGTACTATCAGAAAGTTTAAGCAACGCTGCTAAACCGAAGTCTTTATTTGGGGCAAGAAACTCTTCTAGCATAAACAAATCAACCCTGAGATAATTAGATCTATTTGTTCCATTATTAAAAATACTGGTTTTGATTACTAAAACTATTTAATTAAACGCTGGAAACCACAAGATATTTAAATAAAATAGTAAAGAAATTGTTGAGATACACACGACAGAAAATGACGTTCACGTTGACGGAATTTAAGTCGCTCTAATTGGTGTTTAACCTGTCATGGCGAATTACTATATGGTTTAGTTTTATTTTATAAAAAACATATATTAATATTAAGAATATTGTAAAAATAAAATCCTACTTCATATGATAAATACAAGATAATAATAATTTTTTGATGTTGTCATCATGCCAATTGCTTTGCTTTGTTAGAGCTTCTCTAACGGTACTTAAGGCAATAAAGGTGTAATGGCTAAAAACAGCGAGATTTAATAAAATTTTTTACTTTACACTCCTTTTGTAATTTTTATTAAGGATATTTGAAATTATTAAATGTGGCCACGTAAGTCTAAGAAATTTGCTTTTTAGACATATGCCGTTTATTAAGGTTTACTATTTTTATTTTCCCTAAAAACTTATCTGGTTTTCTAAATTTGTAAAATAAGTAATATGTTTAATATTTTTAAAAGTTTTTTTTTTAATTATATGCTTTATGTTCGTTTAGTCCCGCCCTATTATATCTTTTACTGTAATCAATATATCTGACATTACAATCTGCACAGGCAGGTTACAACAGGTAAAATTAAATAAATTAATTTTTATTATTTAAAACACCTTTTGATTTAGCATAAAAATCTATATTTTTATAAGTAATATTAAAAAATATACATTAACAAGATTATTGGTTGTAGCGTCGAGGTCATTACTGACCACTACTTGATGTTTTATGATAATCAATTTTTTAAATATACTAACAACTTATAAATTTTAAAAATAAGTTATTATTAGCGGTGGTAATGTGAAAAATTTTACATTTTGCCATTGTTTTGTACATTTTATACTAATAAAACATAGTTGGTAAAATTAATGCCAGAAAAGGTACATCATGCCTGTTTTTCAATTAGTTACTTATACAGGGTGTAAAAAGTATGATGCTCATCATTTTAATGGGCGATAGTGGAGCTCAAAATAAGTCGAAAAGTTTATATGACATATGTGTCAAAACTTGAAAGATTTTTGTCTAAACGATGTTAAAGTCATGCACTTTGAAAGCAGTTATTTCTGTAAACCGTAACAACTGGAAACTTTTGTCTTAATCGCTTATCAGTAGATTCATTTGATAATAAAATAAACTTAATTTTAAATGTTTTAGTCTACAAATAAAAAAATAATAATAACTTTTTAACAATTGTTCTCCTAGTTAAAAATTAAAAAAACAATTGGCAACAGAGCGATACCTTTGTGCGAAAAGTCAGTCGTACAAAGAAGCTTTCCTATCCGGCCACGATATTTTTGTGTGTTTTTGAATCGGGAAAAAATATACCGATATGTTTTAAACTCAAGACAAACGTATTGCAAGTGTACCTACTAACGACTGATGAAAACGGAATGTGTGCGACCGAGAAATCTTATTCTTTAAGCAAAACAAAAAAGTGCTGTTTTAAAGCATAATAAGTTGTGTTTTTAAAATGGATATTAAGCCTATTCTTATGGTAAGTACAATTATTTTTTAATTACAAATAAAAACCAAACAATTATTGATTGTTTTTACTTAAATTTAATATTAAAATAAGTTGCAGGAAGTAATTTTTATTATTTGTATGTAAATGAATGAACATCTCCTTAAAAAAAGTGTAAACAGTGCAAAAAACTCACAACAACGTTCGAAGTTGAGACCCGCCGCTTCGACGAAACAGGCGCGGTGTTGCCAAGTTTTTTAAACTTTAAAAGGGCATATTTCGAAAACAATTAACTTTTGACTCATATGTTCTTGGCTTTTTCGACTTATTTTAAGCTCCTCTATCGCCCATTAAAATCATGAGCATCATACTTTTTACACCCTGTATAATAAAATCATACTACTTGGGCTAAAAGAACCACACTTAAACTTAAATTTTGGATTCCATTTGGGCCCATATCTTTGGGCTCTTTTAGAGCTATTTTATTACCCTGTTTAAAATTTTTTTGCTCTTCTTTTTATTAAAAGCAATCCGTGATTCTGTTAGCTTTTGCTTAAGCTAAGAGAGTCACACTAATATTTTGCTAAAAGGAAATTATTTTCTTTGTCTTATATGCATTACTTTTAGGCGCTTTTTTGATTCATAATTTACACACATTTTATTGAGATTCAAAAGCAATAATCGTGTACTACTAGATTCTTAAATAAGAAAACATTTTTAAAATAAAATTCGTGCTTATTATTCTAACATTTTAATTTGTTTGGCACTTTTTCTTTTAAGAAAATCTTGGTTATCAATATTACCTCTTATATCTTGTGTTTTTTTATGTTTCAAGTACGCCATCATTATGGGCTCTTTTTGAACTACTTAGCATACCCGGTTTTTTATTGTTGATATCTTAATATATCATTTGACTTTGTAACTTAAATTCTATCAAAAAGTTGGTAGGTTTAGTATTAAATTTGTACTACTTTATTTAAAGTGTAACTCTATAGCTAAAAGTACATTTTGATAAAGTAAAGACATTTTTGGAAGCAAATTATTTTTATCCGTTACTCGAACTCAAGATCTATCACATCCCTTATTTCGCATGGAAATTGTATACCTTTCGAACCACGTGCATCTTTAAATTTTACGACATACGACCCAGGCAATTTTAAATTTGTTTGGAATGAACTGGAAGAAATTCCACACGTAAGTCGATCACACTACTGTGTGAACTTTGCAGTGTACGTGATACTGTCAAAATAGATTGGAGCAGAAATTTTCAGACATTTATACAAAATAAAATCTTTTAAATGAAGGAGTGGAAATGGATGACTAGTTTGGGTTTATTTAAATGCTTTAAAATATTGAGTCACAAGTAAGGAGAGCATGAAAAATTATGGCAAATATTAATTAATTATATGATATTGTGGCATCGTATTCCGCTATACGAGGGGCACTAGAAACAGAAACGTCTTATAAGGGGGTCTTTATCCCTTGGGGAAATTATACGGCGTAGTATTATGATATTTAATTATGACCCTTACCATTTGGATTACTCTAATACTTGGGAAACATTGTGACCTTAAACTATGGGAAGACTCTAGTACTTGCAGCACCCACTATAAAGCACTAACCCTCCTTAAATAAAATAAATAAATAAATAATGGTTTACCTATTTGTTTTCCAAAAATTAATATAATTTTTATATAAACAATTAAATAAACATTTCAAGCGCAGAAGCAACATTTGTTGCTTGTTAGCGCTGTTTTGTAATGTCCGGGGAGTGTCACCATTTGGGTAAAGTCACTATTTTGGGTGAAATTGTCATATTCGAGTTAAAAGTCACAAATCGAGTAATTTTGTTACATCAGAATGTTGAGTCACAATATTGTAATCTACTTTTATATTAACACATCTGAAATTTTAGGTAATTTTAGAAAAAAAAATCGTATTTTATTTCTATCTACTTGTGAGAGAGCCATTTTTTAGTTCAGTTTCAAATAATTTTGAAAACATCATTTCTTTAAGTTTAATTGGTAGCAAATTAAAAAATTTTGGTGCTAAGAAATATTTCGGAACCACCATACAATCTTTTTTACCTAGTGTTTATTTCATGAGCAACACCTTGTAATATATTTTTTTGTTTATGCACTAACACTAAAATATTAAGAAAATAAAGTTGTTTGATATTAAACACTTTCGCCTCAGAAAATAATTTATCACCAAAATATTTCTTGTATCTTTTAAAAATAATTTTAAGGACCCATTTTTTGTTACTTCTATTTAATTCAAATAACAATCCCTTACACTGACCCAACCAGAAATGCCATAACTAAATTGTGATTGAACCAATGCGAAGCATATATTTTTAAGTTGTTCTGGTTTGAAATAATATTTCAGGTGGGAAAATCGAGTAACAAGATATCTGGTTTTTGAAAGTATATGGTTTATTTGTTTCTCCTATCGAAGGTGTTGATCCACAATTATTTCCTAAGTAAAATTCCGGTAAATTGTTAATATATGATGCAAAAGGCACAAGTTTGGTTTTTGCTTGATTCAGTGAAAGTTTGTTGCATTGAAACCACTTAAAAATATCACTCAAGTCAGACTTCGCCTTGTTTTTGGCATCGAGCCAGGAGTCTCCTGTGTAAAAGATGGCCTTGTCATCAGCAAAACTTATAACTGTACCTAGCAAATTTGTTTTTAACAGACTGTTTAGGTATATTAAGAAGAGAAGTGAACCAAGAACTGTTCCCTGTGGTACACCACGGGTGACAGCTCTCAGGTCACTATTTACATCATCTATTTTTACGTACTGTTTTCTTTCACTTAGGTAACTCTTAAATAAATTAAGTACAATGCCACCAATATGTTCAAGCTTTTGAATGAGCTTTTTATGGCAAACCGTATCAAAAGCTTTGGTCAAGTCAATAAAAACAAATTTCGTTTGTGAGACTTATTGCATCTTCGGTGGACCTTTCCGCTCTAAAGCCAAATTGTTGTGCGGAAATTAGTTTTTGTTTCTCTAAGGACGAGACAACCCCTTTGTTTTATTATTTTTTTAAAAAATTTAAAATATTGGAAATTAAAGATATTGGTCTATAATTTCTTATTTCAGTTTTACATCCACTTATGAATAGAGGTTTGATTTCTCCCAGCTTTAAGGCATCAGGAAAGTTACCGATAGGAAAACTAAAGTTAATTAAATATGTCAAAATAGGAAATGTTCGTTCGCAATCTCTTAAGTGTCTCATAGCGCATTTTGTCCGGTCCAGGTGCTTTTTTTGTGTTTTATTCTTTTATTATTTTTTTACCTTATGCTCTGTTGTTTCTCCCAAAAAATACAAACTTTTATCAAACCAGGTAATTTTTTCTGTATAATTTTTTGGAGGTGTTATATCTTCTGCCAATTTTTGCCCAATTTTGCAAAAATAGTTAATAAAGTGATTTTACGATTTCTGTGCTATTTGTGAAAACTTGTTAGAAAGTTTAACTTTTTCAATTTTTGGGTTTTGTAAGGATTTGTTACATATTTTGTTTACACATTTCCATAGTGCCTGGAATGTACTTTTATTTTTTACAATTAAGTTTTGAGCATAATCTTTTTTATTTTTTGCCATTGTTTTTGAGAGTTAATTTTTATACACGTTATATCGACTTCTTAATTGAGAATTTTGAGGATCTTTTAGGATTTGATTATTTTATTTTTTAAAATTAAGTTTTGAGCATAATCTTTTTTATTTTTTGCTATTGTTTTTGAGAGTTAATTTTATACACATTATATCGACTTTAATTGAAATTTTGAGGATCTTTTAGGATTTGATTATTTTATTTTTTAAAATTAAGTTTTGAGAATAATCTTTTTTATTTTTTGCTATTGTTTTTGAGAGTTAATTTTTATACACGTTATATCGACTTCTTAATTGAGAATTTTGAGGATCTTTTAGGATTTGATTATTTTATTTTTTAAAATTAAGTTTTGAGCATAATCTTTTTTATTTTTTGCTATTGTTTTTGAGAGTTAATTTTTATACACGTTATATTGACTTCTTAATTGAGAATTTAGGATTTGATTATAAATGCAATTTTTTGTTTTAATTTTATTTAATGAACTCTTAGTAATCCACTTTTTTTTCGCATTTTTTGTGTTTGTTTCTTTTATAGTTTTTGTATTTTTGAAAATTTTTTGTTGCAAAATCTTAGAAAAATTTACAACTAAAAGATTTAAATTTTCTGAAAAAAAACTGACGCCCACATTTTTTAAATGCAATCCTAAATTTTGTAATCTGTATATGATTTGGTACGTATACTTTTTGTTTCTTTCCGTTCTCTTGTGCCGGCGTATGTCAGTATGATTGAATGGTGGTCCGTTATTTTATAGTTTATTATAAATGACCTAGCGTTTTTATCCCTCCCTTTACATATATGTGGTCAAGACCAGTCCTTGTCAGGGGTCTCGTAAAATGTTTATTTAAGTATGATGTAAAACACTATGCTGACAAAAAGCTTTTGTAATCATCTATGTATTGCATGTTTTCTTTGAGCAGGTCCAAATTAATGTCTCCGAAAAATAATCTTAGTTTTTGTACATTATGAAAAAAAAAATTATGTACTATATGTTTTTTTTACAATACAACGAAACATAAGACAATGTACCAAAATTTTTAAAGTACAGGGTGTCCAGATTTTGTATGTTTTACGGGGTATCTTCTTTATTAGTAGAGATAGAGGGTTGCGGTTTGCACAAGATCGTGCTACTCTTTTGCAAAACAACAAAAATTTCATGGCTCCCTTAGCTTTAAAGATACATACAACGATGCATTTTTGGGCCTCGCTCGTATCTCGGCTATAAAAAAAACAAAATTATATAAATTTTTTTTTACGTAATATAAGGTGGGGTAGTCGGTCATTTTCTAGATTACGTATTTTTTGGGTTATAAACTAAATTTGGGTTCTTTTAATAGAGCACCCTGTATATTTTTACATATTTTAACTAAGCATATTATAAGATTTTTAAATATATATAAAACTTACCAACATTTTTACAAAACAAATCAAAAAATTTTCATAAATTTTAAGTATTATTTCATAGTAGGCCATGACAAACAAAAAATAAAGGTATTTTATAATAAAATCTAAAATTAAAAACATTTTATTGTTAAAAAGAAACATATTATACTATGTAGTTATATTATTTGAAAGAAAATATAGGACAAAAAAAATGTTATGCCGCCTATTTTTAGATATAAATTACAAATGTTTTAATTATTTTCTTTTATAACTGTCTATTTCAGGCTACAAATTATAATTACATTTAATAACCTAAATCAAAATATAGTCATCTATAAGCAAAAAGTATATACAGACAAATTTTAAGCAGTAATTTTTACGTTATGGATAGCCAATAAAAGTTGTAAAAATAGGGAAAAAACAATGCTTCTTTATATTTAATTTAATACGATAAAAATAGTGACCCAGCATCAGAATTGTATTTAATAAATATTTAGTATCTATTCGCTTAAAGCAATTTACTTTTGTAGTATAATAAAAGACTATAACTTTAAAGATTTTGTTATTATGTCATGGCCTACTGTGTACCCATGGTTGACTTATTTTGCAATGAAGTTGGTGCGAGGTATATCTATTTTAAAAGCTTAAAATGGGCTTAATTAAAGTATGTCAAAATGTACGGGGTGTCCCATTAAAAAAACAAGTGTGGTTTAAAAAACAGCCGACTACACCAATGGATTTTACCTAAAACCATCTATATTTCGTTTTTTTTTTTCAGTAGGGTACAGGAAGCCGAAATACGGGGGATGCCCAAAAATATAAATTTAATAATTTTACCCTGTATCTTTTAAACTAAGAGGGACATAAAAGTTTTGTTTATTGAATCCTCTGTTTTGCAAAAAAGTAGCACGGTATTGAGCAAACAGTAACCCTATATTTCTACCAATAAGATAATACGTTGCAAATCATATGAAATCCCGACACCCTGAACAATGGTATGTTCACCAAACAAAAAAAAAACGTTTTAAGATCTGTCTGTGCTACCTACAGCCTAGTCTAAACGGGTCGGTCTGATTAAACTGTTTAGTTTAATTATTAGACAGAATATATAATTTGCGCTTATTGCATATTTACATGTTTTTAGTTTGGGGGGTTCTCGTTGGATAGTGCAGCAGGTAATAAAAACATATGATTAAATAATAACGATATTTCGGATAGCCCCTTTTTAAAATTTATATAAATAGAATAGAATAAAATAGAATAGAATAGAATAGAATAGAATAGAATAGAATAGAATAGAATAGAATAGAATAGAATAGAATAGAATAGAATAGAATAGAATAGAATAGAATAGAATAGAATAGAATAGAATAGAATAGAATAGAATAGAATAGAATAGAAGAATAGAATAGAATAGAATAGAATAGAATAGAATAGAATAGAATAATAAAAATAGAATTAGATAGAATAGAATAGAATAGAAAATAGAATAGAATAAATAGAATGAATAGAATAGAATAGAATAGAATAGAATAGAACGAATAGAATAGAAAGAATAGAATAAATAGCTTTTATTACCAGTTTGGTACATTGTGTACATAGGTTCGTCACACATAAATTTAATATTCAAACAAATAAAAATATTGTTGAGTACATTATAAAATACAAAGTCAAACTTAATAAGAAATTAATTACATAACACACAACACAAATATCAAAGTTAAGTTTAATAAATAAAATAAATATAAAAAACATATAATTAAGTAGACACCACATTAAATTCTGTACACGAATAAGCAATACCAAGTCGAAATTAGTCCCTTTCAGTATAAACAAAATCAACAACATAGTTAAGTAAGCATCAATCTTAAGGTCTTCGGTTTTCATAAACTTCTACTGAATAAAAAGACTCAATGAGAAACTTACTTTTTATAAATTTAACACGGAGGTTCGAAGACCTGAAGCTAGATTGTTGTATAGTTTTGATAGTTATAGATGGGAATCGCTCAAAGAAGAAGCCTTATGTTTAGGTATGAAGCAAATCCTTCATTCGTGTACCATTATTTGAATTTAAATTCTGAAATAAATTCTATTTTGTTAACAAGCTTAATGCATTTATATATATATATATATATATATATATATATATATATATATATATATATATATATATATATATATATATATATATATATATATATATATATATATATATATATATATATATATATATATATATATATATATATATATATATATATATATATATATATATATACAGGGGAGGATTTTTAAAAAGTTTTTAATGCGATATCTCTAAAATG